>JARFOD010017428.1:0-21197 GCA_031763545.1 Mopalia muscosa
CAGTACGACAACAACAGGATGTAATACACACGCCACAAACAAATCGGCTTCCTGTTCCCCTTTAGCTCTGAGAGCACCAGGGCAACATGAAGCTCCCTCCAACTGCCCGCCGGCAGTTTCTGAAATATAGTGATAACAAGAATTGTTATGGGACGGACAGACCACAGAGAGTGATGAGAATAGCCCACAGTCAGAATGACCCTTTGGGCTTGATTTATTGAATTACACATGTATCATTTCTCCATTTTCCACAATGGCAGAGGGCCATGCTTATGGACATATTACCACAATTACACAACAAGCAGAGTTTTGATTTACAAACTTTATTATAAATCATTTGTTGTACATTATACAATAATATTCACATGTTTATTGAATGTTATAAAACTGCATGTAAACCTGTCAACACAATCAATCCACCAGTAAGTAATGGTTCTAAACAAAGGGTTTTCTGCACGCTGATAGTTTTGTTTCATTGGCTGTAATTGCAAATTATAATCATTTATTCATTATGATGACGATGGATACAATACATTCCAAGCCAAACAGCTTTTTTAATACAATCTAAGCTAAAAAGCTCACATGAACTCCAGGTAAGTGTTAACAAGAATTCTGGACATCACAGGTTATTATTGATTACACATGACTGAATTTACTGTTGTCCACATAAGAACATCTGTAACCAGAATGTATAGCTATACAAATGATTGGCTGCCTCTGACCTTGTAAGCACCAATCACATGGCTTGTTATGGGAATACATTGTTGACTACACATCTCTCAGGGAAACAAGAATTCCCACAGCCATTGTTTGGAGTCTGTGTTAGTTATCATTTGATTTTGGAAAACTAAACCTTCATAATTTTATGTCAAGATTTTTATTTGAGTAGTTTTGAGTGCAACCATTTCAATTTAATACAAGTTTTAAGCTCATATCTCATTGGTAGAATACAATGATAATTGGGGGAGTTGATTGACAGCAGAACACTTTAGAATTATTCAATGGAGTGTAAATAAACTGTACATTCTGGTTATAGATTATCAGAATAATAAAACTCTTCGTTAGTAAATATTCAATTCAATGCCCACATTTTAACTACATAGTTCTTATTTTGGAAACAGTAGAGAAACTGTCAATATTATTTAACATTTAGGTTTTTTTTAATGTACTCCAAGGGAAGATTTTGAAATCAGTTTAATGATTTGAAGGGCCTACATATTAGAGATGAAAGAGTACCTGTGTAAATTACTACCAAACAATTATCTTTCACAATTTGTACTGGATC
This sequence comes from Mopalia muscosa, assembly GCA_031763545.1. Taxonomy (NCBI): domain Eukaryota; kingdom Metazoa; phylum Mollusca; class Polyplacophora; order Chitonida; family Mopaliidae; genus Mopalia; species Mopalia muscosa. Next base: position 1,286 of record JARFOD010017428.1, read on the forward strand.
AGAAAAGACAAAATATTTGAACAGCAGCCAAATAAAATGTTTGAGTGTCATCCATAAACCTTTAGTGTAGTAGATGCACTATCTAAAGCCCCAATGAAAAAATTTTTCTTATCCCTTGTCAAAGTCAACAGATGCTCCAAGTTCCGAAGCCTTGAGCCGATTCAATGCATGCACCAAAGTTGATATAAGTCTAAAGCATTTAAGTAGAGTCAATAATAATCCGAAGCAATACAGATATATGTTCAGAAGTCATTTGTGAAGGGATACTCTAATGTTTTAAAATTGAAAATGAAGTAGAAGTTTAATCAAGCAAAAGCTAAAAGGAACCAAGATAAATGTTCCTAAACAGCAGCAATGCAAATCTGTTTTGTATAGACCAAGGGTGTAAAAAGCTGATAATCTACTAAAAACTAATCTATATTATAGCCAGAAGAACTAAAATTACAGGATAAATTACTCAATGATACAACAATTATTGTTTAATTCTGAGACATCTGGTTTCATTATTCTAAATTCATTTGTAAATTATTTTATAATTAAATTTCAAAATGTAACAGTTTTCAATAAGTAACGAACATGTAATATCTGCAATAAACTTACTTTCTCCACGATCAAATAATCCATGACACACTTCTATTGATTCATAAAAAATTTATTGTATTGCTATGTTTAAAAAAAAACAAAAAAAACATTAAATCTATGAATACAAAACAATGCGAATTGTTGCACTGGTTCTTTAATTTTTTATTAAGTTGCATAAATGGAGTTTCCCTGTAATTACAGAAAATGTTATATAAAATATCGGTAGTAACACGTTGTAGAAAGACAAGCTAACTTTATATGTTTGTAAATGTTATCAGGCGCTTGTAGTGTAAATAATCGTGATTAATGCATGAATTACAATATTTACAAAATTCAGAATAGATTTGATTACAATACAGATTCTTTATTTCCTCAAGAGGCGACACTAGAGATTATCCTACGAAACGAAAACACTGAAAAAGAATTCTTTCAAATTGAACTACTGTAATACATAATTTTCAAAAGAACTGCCTCACGGAAAGGATGCAATTAAACCATGTATGGTCTATACTTAGTACTAATAATATCAAAGTTGACAGGACCTACAAAGCTGCAGGAATGAAGAGGCTTATGGTCCAAACCGTAAAGGTCCCTGTGGACTACTTGATCTTTTTTTAATCCTTAAAAGATGTTTGGCCTTTTTTGACAAGGAATATTGAGTATGTTAAGTATTTGTACTTGTTTGAAAAGCTTGTATACACATGTTTACAAATATGGAACTTTAAAATAAAAAAATATTTGACTATCTTTTAGTCAAACATAGCGATTTTGTCCATTTTGAGCTCTAGATGTCCAGGAAGGCAATTTGATTATGTCAATGCAGTGGGTGTGTGAGAGTGCAGTGTGAAGGGTGGGAGTGGGGGGTGGTGGGGGCCAGAGTGAGGGTGGTGGGGATGAGAGGGTAATCTCCAGTGTGCACATCTCTATCGGAATAAAACAGGCAGGGGGTATACATAGCAATAATAATATAAAATGTCTTCTACAAAAACTCTACTGACAGATAAACTCTATAATAGCAACATATAAAAGCTTATATTTAGCAAACATGAGTACAAATAATTAGCCAAGTTATACAAAATAAACTAAATGCCCAGTGTACGTACATTAAGATAACAAAACAAACGGTGCAAAAGGTACCTTTTCTACTATTGTCAAATCCTAATGACACGTACATCAATTTTAGTTCCTTTTTATACACAAAACACTTGGGGAAAGTCATAATACAAATCTATCATCAATATTGTCCGTTTCAATGACACACAAATAAATGTCACAATGGAATTAACCTGTCAGTATCACATTCATCTTTGACAACAAACCCTCAAAACAATTATTTAAACGACTATATTCAATATCTTTATGCTACAGTAGTCACATTTAACTCTCTTTAGTAGGATAACAAAAAACCAACAAAAACAACATTTATCGGTAAAGGTTCTAAGAATAAAACAATCTATCTTACTGTAAGCACACTTAAAACATTAACACTAGTTAAATTATACTACTAAGTTACACTGATCATTATAGGCATCTTTGAATGAACAAGTTCCATATCGTAATTGGGGTATATATTTTGAAGTCTTTTTTCCCCCCAAAATACCAGAATCTTCTAGTCTTAATGAACTAGGCTATGTTGCATTTATAATATGGTCTCACTGAATTATGACCCACTGATTTACAGGAAGTCTTTAATGTTCCTGGAGATAAAAATGCGTACAAGATATTTATTCAACTTTCTTTCTGATGCTCTCAATGATCTGTTATAATAAGTTTTCAATAATGTCAGCAATTAAACAAGTGCAATCAATTATCACCCTACACATCTTTACACATTCTATCTTCCTATAGTCAAACTATTACTGTCTTTCTTTTGTTAATAGCTCTCTGTAGTTACAATGTTTTTACTGTAAAAGACAGTCTTTGTCTACTCCATATATTCTCTAATTCTATTGACTATTTGTGCTGCATACCATTCCACCATCATGTAACAGTTAATAACTTCTCAAATGAAATCTTTGGTCAGGCCTCAATAACAGTAGCAAAATGAGCTATACTCACAACCAGCTTGACTTTCATTAAAAAAAAAACCCATGTTGTCTGTAGGTCTTGAGTCTTTAAATTTGACCACTTTACTAAAACACACACATACAAGTGAGCTGAACAAGGAGCTTGGTATTTCTTTATTTAATCACATATTTAAAGCAACAGAACTGATTCACATATTCCTTATGATAATACTGCTTGAATACAGCACATGTCTAAAGACTTCCAACAGTTCAATCCTATCAAAACTAACAATGTAATAAGCCATGGTGGAGAGAGTCACTTAATGCACCTGTAAACAATTATAAAAAATACATTATTTATTCACCAGTCAAACCACATTTAATGCCACTGTTTGAGATGTATTCGGCCAGTTTATCTTTAACAAATGTGTCATAAAAAATTAACTAAAAGTTCTGATTCTGATGTCCACCTGCCCCTCACTCCCGCAAATGAAAATTCTAATATTAATTAAAATTGATTAATCTTTAAAAATCAATAAATACTCGTTTTGAATAAATTGTTCTTACACTTTTCAATTTAACCAGACTGGTGTTTGAAATGAAATCAAACATAAATTTAATTTAATGTAATGCAATATTATGCTGAAACTAATTATGAGAACATCATAAGCTATGTATGAGATATTTACAACGCTACATGCATGCTGACATCACAGCTTCAATACAAGTCAATTACATTGTGAATTGGCGTTATATTTTTCTGGCTTTTTTGCCAAGGACAACCAGTATGTAAGTTCCTTCAAAAAAAAAAAAAGAGAGAGAAAAGATGATAGAAAACTGTGTCTCTACATTCTGAAGTAAATAAAACAGTGTTTAAGTCAGCAGTTTCATAACAGTTAGCAAAAAGGGAATATAATAAAAAGAGATTACATGCACACCGGCGCTAAAATTATTTAAAATCAGAAATACATAATAACAGTTTATAGAAAACACTTTCAAATGATTTTACCTAGAGCATTAAATTATTAATTTAAAATTTAAAAAAAAAAAAAAAAACTGGAATAAAAAAAATTCGAGGAAGTTCAATAAGATAAACTTAAGCAGTACTGTAACTTAACATTTTGGCTTGCCTGTCAGGAGGGAAAGCTTCGTCTGAAGTCTGTCCGCAAGCATACTTCATGTATATTACAATAAAATAATATAAGTTTTTGCAAACAATCCTTTCGACAATTTTCTTTCTTTTCGTATGTTTTGATTGTTGTCATTAAAATTTATTGACATGATTGAGCACAATCCATTGTTCTGTTTGATTGGGGTTAATTGCCATTAAGTTACTTCTATGACAGCATGCCAGACCAATGGGTGGAGGAAACCACCCCCAACACTGATGACAACAAGCACAAACACCACATGGCAATCACAAGTCTAATGCAGTGATCTCACAAAACTGATCTGCTTCATGTTGCCTCTTAGCTCAGAGATTTCTGTAAAAAATCTCTCCCACAAATAAAAAGCTTAGGATCTGTACATTAATAAACAACTCAATACATTATACTGCTTTTATTGACGACTAGGAGCTCCTGGAATATTATTAATACCTGCCTGCCTGAATATAGTATTTGCTGGCCCAGTATTTTGCCTGGCAAAGCCGGCAGCCATTTAAGTTAAAGCACTGACTAGCTGCTAAGCCAAATAGCTGGCAACTACATGTAACTTAACCTAAGATAACCCAGTGTAACTGTACTAATCGTAATAAAATGAATAAACATAGTCCAAGGGATACGCAACAACTATACCTAAGCCATTTGTAAAGAAACTGTCGTAAATTTTCTATAAATTTTTTTCTTTCATCCAACTAAAAAGGAATCCACTTTGCTTGAGACATACTTTAAGCCACAAAAAAACAATTTCTGATAAATCTTCCATGTTGTGAAATAAGTAGAATTGTTGTCAGTTAGAGGGGTGGGTGATCACCACAAAATGAAACCACTTCATCATATACTCTACCTGTAAATGAACAAATAAATATGTTTTAATAAAGCACATCTGTTATAAGGTAAATAACATAAGCAGAGTGTACATTTTTGTATTTTATCATTGTGATTCACGCCATGTTAAAGGTATTTTACTTATATGATAGTAGTGTATTCCAGCAATAATTGACACTAGCACAACCAAGATGACAGGTGATTGGTGGCAAGATCAAGATTATTTCACGTTCATGACTGCAGTGTGCTTTCTAAAAGTTAACAGCAGAAAAAACAGGATGTGAAGTGTTACTGTTATGCAGGACTGCTCTGTTATGGAATTATTACTCTTCCACAACTGTCCAGCGTTTAACAAGACACAGGTAATGAATGCAATACCCCAGTCCACAACCCTTCTGGTACGCAAAAGTGATATATTTAAGCTTTTTGTAAAACAAAATCAACATTACTTCACAAAGAATTTTTAAGAGAAATGTATTAACCTCAAAGTTGATCAAAAAAGTTTTCATAAAAAGTATGTAAACAAATGATAACTTCAATGTTTTGATGTGTGAATGTTTGGAATGCTCTGAAAGTCAACCGATTCAGAAGCGAATTTCAATCAGCCTTACAAAACAAGTGCTATAAAGATTTATCAAATTCATTATGGAAAAAAAAGTTGACAGCTAAATAAATACTTTTGTTTCAATCCACTAACAAATGACAAATTAGTGTGTGTATTGTTTGGTTGATTATGGTTTAACCCTGTACTAAAGGTAATTTCACGATTGATGATGGCCAGGTGTATTGGTCAAGGAAACCACCCAAGACTGCTTTATTTGTGTAAAATGATTACCGTTTCCACTGGAAGAATTTACAGCTCAATCCTATCCAATAAAGCCTTACTTTTACAGTTTCCACTGGTAGAATTTATAGCTCAATCCTATATAATATAGTGCAACTTTTTCTGTTTCCACTGGTAGAATTAACAGCCTTAAAGGCGAATTCTCAAGGTAGGATTAATATTTGCAACTTATGGGGATTCCCCTTTTTTGCAGGACTTTGATTGGTCGATAATGAAGTATGAAAAAGATCGACCAATAAAAACTTCGCAAATAAGGGGAACCTATAAAGTCATTACTAAAAATCACATCGTGAGACGGAGCAATAAGCTATCCCACCAAATCTTACTTTTCCATTCAGGTATACTAAGATCCATGGCCTCAAATGAGTCATCATACTGTAAGGCTGTGGGTTCGTCTGTCGGGTCACTGTACTGCTTCAGGTATGGGTGGGCCAGGCCTTGCTCAGCCGTTAAGCGATTTTCTGCATCTAATGTCAACATCTTGTCCAATAAATCAATTGCTGTCAAGAGAAGAACCAATAGGTAATCATGTCAGGTGATTTGGAAGCTACAGCACAATGGACTATACTCTTTACATATGTGTAAAAGTATGTGCGTTTCTAAACTGTGACAAACTTATTCTAAACATATTATTTTTAATTAAATCTAAAAGTTTGGGGTTTTCTACTTACACAGAAATACATATAAAAAAAACAATTCTATCTAAAAAGTTTCCTGATCCTCTTTAACAAAGCCCACATTAAAGTACAGCAAAACTCAAGCTAAGACAACTCCTTTCTGTATCAGATTGATTGATTGATTGGTTGGTTGATGATTAAAAGCATACTTAAGGACACAGAGCCAAATGCTACAGTAGGACTCAAACAGCTTGTTGGTAACTTACCATGTGGATTGGCTCCAATAAACACTTCCCTAAAATCTTTCTTCTCCCACCGAGTTAAACTGGCAATGTAATGTCGAGCCTACAAAGCAAAGGTAGTCACACATTGGAGAATGAAACACAAAGTAATAAATTTCAGTTAATTGAACAGCTTTATTGTAAAATGATTAGATCACTTTTAAGGACACTGTTTTTGAGCAACAAATTTTTAAAACAAGGAAAGGACACATTTCTTACTGAAAGACAGGTATCAAATTACATCTTCTGACAGAAGGTTGATTGACTGATCTTTACCTGATGCACTTCACTTTTAGGGCCAATCTACTACAACTCTTAAAAGCTATAGTAACATTTTACACAAGAGTGTTTGGATCTGTTGACAAATCAATCCTCCTCCACTGCTGAAAGGCAGTAAGACTATTGGAAGCATACCGCCACAAGCATAAGGGTAACAAGAGAATGTATAAAACTATAGTGGAGAAATGCACCCTGTTATCATCACTTACCTCATTACTAGTTATTTTCTCTAATATTTCTCCTTTTGGGGTTCCAACCATGGCCAGAATTCTAGTTAACTGATCAATATCTGACATTTGTTAAGGAGTTTGTTTCTTTATCCCTATAGTATATGCTCCGTGTGGAGTTTCTTTATCCCTATAGTATAGGCTCTGTGTGGAGTTTCTTTATCCCTATAGTATATGCTCCATGTGGAGTTTCTTTATCCCTATAGTATATGCTCCATGTGGAGTTTCTTTATCCCTATAGTATATGCTCCGTGTGGAGTTTCTTTATCCCTAAAGTATATGCTCTGTGTGGAGTTTCTTTATCCCTATAGTATATGCTCCGTGTGGAGTTTCTTTATCCCTATAGTATAGGCTCTGTGTGGAGTTCCTTTATCCCTATAGTATATGCTCTGTGTGGAGTTTCTTTATCCCTATAGTATATGCTCCGTGTAGAGTTTCTTTATCCCTATAGTATAGGCTCTGTGTGGAGTTTCTTTATCCCTATAGTATATGCTCTGTGTGGAGTTTCTTTATCCCTACAGTATATGCTCTGTGGAGTTTCTTTATCCCTATAGTATATGCTCCGTGTGGAGTTTCTTTATCCCTATAGTATATGCTGTGTGGAATTTGATTAATCAGACCACAAGCACCTCATCATAGTCAACAGATTGACCCATTAACCTCGATTGATAATTTGAGTATACACACTCAAAGGTTTTTAAATATGATTGGACAAAAAGTCTGAGCACGTGTAAGGTTGTTTAGACATTTTTGGGGGTTGTTCTGACGTTTCCTTAGGCAGATTACTGTGGTCATGGTTTTGTCAAACAAAGATAATCGGCAGTGACACTACATTAGTGAAATAACCTTTATCAGTTTATGTATTGTACACCAGCTTTAATAGAGTATTTTTTTGCAGAAACACATAAAAATGTATCACTCAAGGTTTAATCCAGTCACAAAGCATAAAAAAAATCTCAATAGAAATCGAATGATGATGCTCAATGTTGTTCATCTTATATATATTTGAATTTTATCAGTTTATTTTTTTCAAAATCTTATTTAATTTTATTTTATTTTTTTAAAGAAATTAGAAAGCAACAAATTGTTACTTGGATCTGATGCACCCGTTGTAATGTATATATATATATATACTGTTAGTTAAAAACAAACAGACAGCCAGAAATCATTAACACTGTTTATATTATCAGCTTTTTGCTTTATATAGCTTTTTGTGAACTAGTAGCTACATTACAGTAACTCATAAACTGGTAACAAAATTTGAATTTTGTAATGGTTCACTTATCGCTTATCCTTTACGAAACTTTATGGATCTGTGGATATATACCGGCGGTTGGCACTGTTGCTTTAATAAAAATATTTTACAATAAGTAAGTTTGCACGGACAATTTGACCGACCATGGTAAGTTTTGCCCGGACAAATCCGCAAATGGTCAGAAATTGTCCGATGTCCGACCGTTATTTCATGCTCTGCACACATTTATTTTGACATCAATGGAGAGCCAAACTTTAAAAAAAATATTTTCAAGATTTATTTTTGTTCAAAATAGACTTACATATATTAACAGATTAGTGAACAATTTGTTTATCATGACCCACATAAAATTATTGTCTGTTTCGAGTCCCTTATCAAGTCTCCTTTCTTTTGGAAATCTTCAGTTTGGAGAGCACTAATTATTGAAAGTACAATTATTCTGACAAACCACATACATTTTCTGAACATTGCCGTACTAAAAAAAGGATACGATCTGTGCCTGGGAAGAGTGGTCTCCCTGTCAACATCTCTGCCATAATACAACCAACTGACCAGATATCCACTGCAACAAATACACACAACAGTTAATGGGTTCATGCTCACCTCTTTCTGATCATTTTGTTTGTTTTTGTTTGTTTGATTGGTGTTTAATTACGTACTCAAGGGTATTTCACTTATAAGACAATGGATTGTCTACTTCACACTGTACACAGCCTTATTACGGTGGAAAACCAGGAGGAAAACCAGGAGGAAAGCTCATAAAAACCACCCCTGACGATTGCCGGAGCCACAACATCTGACTCACCTATATACCTGATGGTCGACAGGCAGACTCAATCTGGTGAACTGTAAATCAAAGTAGGTTCAGTTTAGGAAGTGCACTCACTACCAGTAAGCCATGGCCGGGGGCCCTTTTATACTTTCAGAGTATCAGCCCAATGGGTTATTAAAAATATACCCTCAATAGTACTCACATAAGAACAACAAGTATGTGACCCAAAACCTGGTGCACAGACAATTGTCCACATTTACACACTGATACACACGGTCGTTTCAGACATGTGTCGACATGCCTGTCTACTGAGTGAAGATTATTTTCTTGTTTTTCGAACTAGTTTTGGGGGGCCATTTATAAAGAGGGATTGCTAGGTGTTCTACATCATGCTTAAGTGTATTTCACTTGTATGACAGCAATGTTTCTAACAATAATTGACACCAGCACAGCCATATGAAGTCTTTTGATAATGTTGAAATCTTCCTCTAGTGCTAATAAAAACAGCATTGCTGCTCTCTAAATAATCTAACAGATAGCCTCTTTATATGGAATCACCAATAAACTTTTCCCTACCTGTTTGTGTATAATGCATCCAGTTGAGCATAATTTCTGGAGCTCTATACCATCGTGTCGCCACATAGCCTGTCATCTCATTCTCCGTGTGCCGGGCCAAGCCAAAGTCTAGAATCTGTGTAACACAGAGAGACAAACAAATTAAATGGAGAGAAAACTAAAGATCTACGTCAAACCAATTCATCACCAAGTCCAATTCAATAAACCTGTTGTGTATATTGATTGATTGATTTATTGATTGATTTATGCTCACGATTTCAGATAATATGGATTGATAACAAAACTTCATTTACTCTCCTATAAACTTAAGGGCTGATAACATATTTAAAAAAAAAAATGACATAGTGGTGTTCAGGCCTTATTTGTTCAAATTTTGCGTAACCATTCGCGTTAATTAAAACCCACCTAACCTATCGTTCGGTAACAGTGTAAATATGCTATGTTGTACCACAATATACTGCATAAATAGTAAAAACTGGTACTAATCATTGTTTGCCGATTGGAGTGGCTTCTTCAAGACAAAGAGTTAATCAGGTCATTATCAGGGCTAGTCAAAGCACATGGGGTGCAGTTAATGTAAACCTTTTACAAAATTATCCAAATTCGTTTATGGTGAACTGTCAACATCCAAATGAGCTGAGAGAGAGTTAAAGAAGGCCATAGACAAACAGTGATTTTGATTGGCTGGAGAGCCGGAGCCAGCCACCCACATTACAGCTAACACAGCCCTAGGTTTTCTATTTCGCTCTGTTTATCGATCTGTTGTTTCGTTTTCATTAAAGTTAATTGTGTTTTTTTCCTCAATTTTATGCATAAGAGAAGCAAGAAAAGGTTCATACTTAAATAAACTTAGATTATGGCCAGTCTATCATACATAATATTTCTGACAGCGTATGAGAATCCTTTTCTGGCTATCTTGTGTAGAATGTACATACACTGTAGACATCCCATGTACATGTGCATGGTTTTATAGTTTGCGTGAACAGTGACCGTTCGCGTGAATTTTCGTTTGCGTAACCTCCACGTAACCTGAACGAGCATTAGTATGAAAAAATAAGGCCTGGGTGTTATAAAAAAAAAATTCAGAGATTAAAAAAAATAAAATTTTATGTTGTTTTAAAGAAATAACTCAAGTTATCATTGAACTCTCATACCCCTGTATTAGAATGAAACTTACCTTTAACTCACAATCCTCATTTACAGCTATATTGCTTGGCTTTAAGTCCTATAAAAATACAACAACAAATAGTTAACACTTACAAAACAGAATTTTATATCCCAGACTGTAATAAAAATAATATATAAAACTTTCAGTAAACTGATGCATAAATTTCTTTATTTTCCGTATTTACCTGAAAAGCTTTGCAGTTGAAATGATAAAATGACCAAAGGAAATAATAATATTGAAAATAAACTTCAGTAAGTTCATTTTACAGACATTTTAATATGCCTTGTTTATAGCTAGATGGCTAGGGGCCCCCAACCCTAAGATCTAACACAGAGGACCCTCTTTATCACAAGTCAATGTCAATCTCATGGCACATTGATAGGAACTTACCCGGTGAATAATACCAGCCGAATGGATGTACTGAAATCAAAAATTAAACAAATATTAGATATAAACAGTTTTTGACACCACATATACATGTAACAACATATACATCTGATATGAAAGTAGATATAAAAAATATATAAATCTTTCTTTTAAACAACATTGCCAGTGTTACAGTTCCATCAGTGCCCGACTGCACCCAGCTTTGTCCTCACACACCTATCAATAGCTATCACATTGCAAGACAGTCCTGATGTCCGTGTAAAACAGAATTTGAAATATGCATTGTGTTGCTTGGGAGGGGGCTATTAACAATATTTTCTCCTATTTCATGCTTCGTATACTGGAACCTATCACCGACAGGCACACAAAGGTCAGCAGTACATGTGCTCTTAAATAAAGAAGTCTCAGGCCCTCTCATTGGAGATGTGCTGTTTTACATTTTAAAACAGATCACTCACATCAAATCGGTAGCTTTGCAGCTTTGGTATTAATGTCACATGTTTGTTTGATTGAGGTTTAACTTCGTACTCAAGGGTACATCAGCTATATGACGATAGATTGTCCATTTCACCGTGCATCATTACAGTGGAAAACCGGTTAGATTGTTAGTTTGTTTGATTCTGTTTAACATCGTACTCAAGGGTATTTCACTTATATGACAGATTTTCCACATCACACTGTACACAGCCCTATTAGGGTGGAAAACCGTGAGGAAACCTCGTAAAAACCAACCCTGCGATAGGAAAAACCGGTTAGAAACCTTGTAAAAACTACCCCCATGATTGCCAGGGCCACAACCTGTGACTTGCTACTTGATGTTCGAGCGACGGGCTCAATACATTGAAGCAGGATTAGAAAGCGCACAAGTTACAACTAAGCCATGGCCACGGGTCCCCAATGTCAACAATGACAAAATGCAAAATAAAGCAGCCAAAACGAGATAACATAAGGGAGAATTTGTTTGTTTGTTTGATTGGAGGTTTAAAGTTTGTTTCGAGGGTATTACACTCATATGATGACAGGTTGTCCATTTCACACGGTTCTTCTCTTAAAAAAGGATGAAAAATAACAAGCCACAATTTCCAGACTGAGAGCGACACCATTTAACTCAGACAGACTAGACCTTGTGAAGGGTACATCCACTAATCTCAAGTGCCCTATGCCTCCAAGAGCTCTAAAAAACCAAAAAAAAAAAGTCTCAAAGAAAGCACCTAAGCAACGAAGACTCTATCTGGCCAGTTTTGTTATTCAGACCTGAAGCCTACCTTAAGCCCCCTGAGTATTTGATAGACGAGAAACTGTACATGATCATCACTTAGTTTCTGTGTTTTCACAATGTTGTTCAAATCAGCTCCCATTAATTGAGTGACCAGATATCTGAAAATAGAAGAAAAAACACAGCTTTACATAAATCATACATGTAACGTTAATAGATTATAAGTGTTCTCCTTAACACAGGGCAAGATATCTCTTCTATAGAGGGTGTAAATGAGTCTTATAAAGGATAGAATAAGCCCTTTGGAGGTTTATTCCTACCAATTGATGTCATGAACTGTTATATATTCTTTATGATTGTTTTAAATTGGTGAATAAATCTTTAAATATTCAAACAAATACAAATTGAATGTGGTTTCTGGTTTCTATTCTCTCTTCAATAGGCAGCTTAAGATTTAACTAAATAAAAAATAGACAAAAATCAATTGACTTAAAATTCCTGTAGCAGCTAACGAATGGTTTGTATGCTTTGTTTTACAATAAAGGATAGCAACTATCAAAGCTTGGCAATTCACTAGTGACAAAAAACAGGAAAAATTAAATTGGAAAGAGAAACATACTCTCTTGTCAATTATGTTCATGGAGTTATGTAACTATGTACATCAAACATTTTACATCACTCAAATATATATGTATGTTAAGAAATGAACTTACACATCGTGGAAAGCCTCAAAAGTTTCTGTTGGAGTGAACACATCAAGTAGACCAATGACCTGATTTAAATTAGAAGTGAAATGATTATGAATGGTTACAGCTTCCAATATACATGTATATTTATAATTGTAATAAAATCTCCATATTTGAAGGAACACTATAGATAACAGTTTCAAATCAAAAACTTTATGGATATATAGCAATTCATTCAAATTATAAAAGCTGTACAAACCCAACAAAAAGGGCTAGCTTGAATGTATTAATTCTCATGATAACAAACATAAATCATAAAGCAAGAGAAATTAACTTGATTTTGTCTAAACAGCTCCCATGGTTGACTTGACTTTGCTTACATTTTCATGGTCCATGTGTTTTAACATGCGCAGCTCTCTATACGTTCTTTTGGCATGAATGTCTGTCTGGAAAGGCCGCGCTAACTTTTTGATAGCAACTTTTTGATTCGTTTTTGTGTCAAAGGATGAGCTAGAACAGAAACAAAATTACAATTTAAGACACTGTGTCGAAGAATGAGCTACAACAAAAACAAAATAACAACTAACAGCATTTTTTTTTCTTTCCCATTCTTATTAATTCCTCATGATATGTTTTATATTTCAGTGTTGTGGGTAGGAGGTAGGAGGATTTTGATAAACATTTTTTAAATATATTTTTTAACTAATAAAAAAACAACTTTTGTTTGAAACAAAAAAAGATTGTTATTAGTTATTTTAGGCTGTGCTGTTGACTTCTTCACTCATTAAAACGCAACAGAACCCATCCTTCTTTGGTGAGGTTTCTCATGTGTGATTCATGAAAAGTAAACCCCCTTTTCCGAAAACAGCAATTAAAAAAATTATATAAACTGACCATTCTTCTTTTTTTTAAGCTGAATTTTTTTCGGAAGGTAGGGTTACGAGAAAAAAAGTCAATTATTATGGTAATCCTTTTAAAAAGGATGTCGTCATTTGATATTTATCATTTGGCTATTGACAGTACCTCGACTTCCTTTCTTTGCACTCAATTTCTGTATCGGGTTAAATACTACAGAACGAATTAAGCAAATTTACTGAGTTTAAATTGCCTCGCTGTGTGGTCAACGTATTTAGCAATTATTTTTTACCTGCAATAATGTATTTTGAAAGTGTTTTTATCAGAAAAACTTTACCAGTTGGGCTCACTGACCTCGAAATAACGATAGTTGAAGCAGGTGCATCGAAAAAGCGGACTAAAAATCATGCTCTGCATTGGTGAGAAGACCAACAGTTTCTGTGCATGCCTTATAAGTGACACAGGCGCCCAAAATTAAAATACATAATCACGAGTTATAAATATTTTCCTAATGAGCTACAACAAGAACAAAATAACAACTTACAGCACTTTTTTTTTCTTTCCCATTCTTTTAATAATTAATTCCTCATGCAAAAAAAGTATATGGAAAGGATTAAGAGGCAAACTCCTCACCCTCATGTTTACAGGGCTATTGGGCTATCATTACCAGTAGACCAACCTGTGAATGCTCTGCAGGTGAGTTAATTAAGTCGCGACTGTCATAATATATAGTTATTGTTGTCGTTGTTGCACCAGCCGCATGTGATAAGCTGTCTGAGTGGCTTCATCAAGAAAAAGAGTTAATCTGGAAATTATCAGGGAACATCATCATGGAGTGCAGTTGATTAAAACTTTTTACAAAGCTATCCGAATTTAGCCTGTTGGGTTTCGTTTATTATGAACTGTCAATGCTTTCAACAAGTTACATAAGCTGAAATAGAGCTATTAAAGGAAGACCATTGACCAACCGTGCATTTGATTGTCTGTAGAGCCGAAGCCAGCCAACCAGGTCACAGAGCGTACACAGCCCTGGGTTTTCTATTTTGTGCTGTTTATCAATCTCTATTTCATTTTTAGTTAGTAGAACAATTGGCTTTTTTTTCCTCAAATTTTGTGAATCAAGAAATGGTTCATAGTTTCATAAACTTACATCATTGTCAGCCTAACATTACATATATTTCTGACAACGTATGAGAATTCTTTTTTGGCTAGTAATAGTGTAATAGTCCTAAACTGTAGTAATCCAATGGTGCTAGTTTGGGGCGTGAACTGTGACCGTTCGCGTGAATTTTCATTTGCGTAACCTCCACGAACGACCGGTTGCGTGAAAAAATAAGGCCTGTATATGATGACAGCTAGTCCCGAGATGACTGACAATACCTACGCTCCGCGTAGCCTAATGACCGTATTGTCAGTCACGACGAAACTGTCTAAAAAAAGGTACTCACCAGTCTATTGGCAGCTCCTTTGTCCTCGAAATCACCTAAATTTCCAAAATGCAACCACCACAGTAATCAATAACATCTACGCTTTCGTTTGCATCATCTTTTATGGTAATCCGAACACAATTTGTGAAGAAATTGGGAAGAAACATATGAATGTGGCAGAATTGACAAAATAGCAGTTATTTGCCCCCGCCTCAATTTGAAAGTAGATTTGTCCAAGAGTGATGTAGTGAAACTTCCGGGCCATTCTACTTTCAAATTGAGGGGGTGACAAATATCTGCTTTTTGGGTAGTTTTTGCCACATTAATGTATTTATATGCCTATTTCTTGACAAAATTTGTTCAGATTACCATAAAAGACAATGCAAATGAAAGCGTAAAGGTTATTGATTACTGTGGTGGTTGCATTTTGGAAATTTATGTGATTTCGAGGACATAGGAGCTGCCAATAGACTGGTGAGTACCTTTTATTAGACAGTTTCGAGGTGACTGACAATACAGCCGTTAGGCTACGCGGAGCGTTTGTATTCACTGCCCACTCAGGACTAGTTGAGAGCAAAGATTTCGGCATGCCACAAGCTCAGTCGACCCTGTGAGTGTTCTCCATTATTTTATACATACAGAATCACTATGATACAGAGTCCCTGTGGATAAAATGTCTGTGGACAGGATTGTGAAACAGGATGTAGGCCTAGCCTAAAACATTGATATATGGCTTTTTGCAATATTAACTTAGCTACGCGAAGTTTTATACTTAAACTACAATATTATATATCCCTTGTCACGACAGGTTAGAATAAATATTTAAAATACATCCATCAAAGAGAGGCAGGGCTTTATTTTTATTAAAAGAATTGAACTCACCAGACTTGACCGTAAGCGCCCGAGCCCACTGGAGTTAGTAAGCTGTAACGTTTGGGTACTTCCCAAACTGTCTTGTTGAGTTCAACGCGAAAGAACCCTTCTTTTAGGTGCCTTTGCTCCGCCATTCGGAAGATAAAATGTTGAATGTCCTATTAAAACAAAAATAAATTGCTAACGCAATGATTTAGAGGGCTTTCCCCCATATATTGCAGCATTTAAAACTTCACAAACTAAAAATGTTGTTCGACATTCAGCTTCCGGTCACTACGGAAATACATCAGTAGTCATGCTCAATGACCTTTTCACCCAAAGTCACATGATTTCACGCTTACTTGACAGTTATTCCAATTCGTCCGCAAAGTGTGTGAACAGATTTAAAACAAATGCCTTATAGTCGCTGCTGTTTCAGGAAAGATATATCACTGAACACACACATTAAATACATGGCAAGGATTATATATGGCTTTGCTTCTTATCATACCTTACGATCATCAATACTTATTTCGTTTCAAATCACACATATTTATCTACATATTTCGAGTAGAACTCGTGGATTGTATTGACAAATTGTACAGTGTTCATAGCAAATGTATTATGACCTTCTATCAAAACGATGCTAATTTATTTAAGTAATTTATGTTTTTGTCTAAGTCTGTATGAATTGTTAATATGGTGAATAAACTAAACTAAAAAAACCTATTTCATCAATTAAACCTGCAAGAGAAAAAGTTCGATATCGATTACAAATCCCGCAATTTCGTACTGTACATATCCCGCTGGGTTTATTATTAAACATTTAAATAGGCCGCATATGCATACGCCTTTACTTCGTACGCACGATCCAGAGCTGCCGTCTGTACAAACTAGGAGCAGTAGGCCTATAGCAGCCGTACACGGATCAAGGCACGTGACTTGGGTTGTTAGTTACATAGCTGACAAATTTCGCATAGCACTTAACCTATTTAGATATTTGTTGGTCCCTTTGGTTTTCTACCAAATAAATAATCTGGCAATACAATAGTTATTTTTATTCTCCAGTATCATTTAAATAAATAAATCAACCAGCCTATGTAGGCTGTATATCCCAGAACCAACTTTACCAAACATCTTTAATTAACCAACCCAAGGCTATCAATTATCAAAATATAAAGAATTTCAAAATTTATCTAGGAGTGTCAAGGAATTTTACTGAGAAACATTTCTAATTGTCTGAAAAGGAAATATCGCATTTTGTTACATGTGTAAAACGGGGTTACTTTGAATACTTTGTGTCGGGTTAGGCCTACTTGTTTATTTAAATTAGCTTTTGTTTTTGTGGAAGAAAAACATAATTGCCAGTGGTTGTGAAGGCAAATTATTAATCTATATCATAGGCTATAGTTTTGTCTTCCCGCTGTCATATTTTATATTTTGTGATGTCAAACCAGTAATGTAAATTTTAACACAAAAACTGATACCGTAAAAATCTACATGGGGTTACCATAGTGATTTCAGACAACTGGGGTGGATATTGATATGTATGCCTCAAGTATATGATGAGCTACATTATGCAACAAAACTTCCCGTTCTTTGTTTTATTTTAGCCTAGGTTGCCAAAACAGATGTTGGGGTAATAAATACATACCGGGTAGGGTACATTAATGCACGGAAATCATAAATTAATTTTTTTGGCTCTTCTATTATATTGAATGTACTGTATTTTAATAAGTCTTATTTTGATTGAACATTTGAAAGATTTAATGTTTCATCCACCATGTTTCCAGATGAGGAACATTTTATTAAACGTTTAAAATAAATTTTGATGTCTATATTCCTAAACATTGAATAAAATATTGGTTTAACGCACTAAATTAAATAGGGATATTTGTGTCATTTTAGTGAACACTATGCAGGTGTTTAAAGCTCCCAGGATTGGAGTTAAACTTTGATTTAAGGTCAAAATAGGGAATTGGTCGAAGTCAATCCAGAGGCAAGGGGACTTGCACACATTTTAAACAAAATGAATGGCAAAGAAATTAATTTTTCTAACCAAAACTTTTTTAACTGGAATTTCAGACACCAGGGGATATTTGAATAACTAATATTTTATCTCAAGTCATAATAAATATTAAACATTTTACAACATACCATAAAAATGTTCAAAGTC
The DNA here is from genome assembly GCA_031763545.1 of Mopalia muscosa. Taxonomy (NCBI): domain Eukaryota; kingdom Metazoa; phylum Mollusca; class Polyplacophora; order Chitonida; family Mopaliidae; genus Mopalia; species Mopalia muscosa. The sequence continues at coordinate 19,480 of JARFOD010017428.1, forward strand.
ACCCCGTTAAACAGTACCAGGTAGCTTGAATAATTTAATTAAACCTGGTTCTGATTGAAAAGATAATCACATGGAATAATGTGTGTGAGTGTGGTGGGCAGGGGGGGGGACTATTTTTTTCAATAACGGCCAGATGGGTACTCATATTTTTGAGGTGTATATTACTATATTACTGACATTGGTAGTTTATCAGACAACATCTTGGTAATATGTATTGCAAGTAAATTTTAACAATTTTGAACAACAGCTGTGAAGTTTGATACTTTTTTTATGATCCAAAATAGTCGTGTGTGCATGTTTTCATGGAAGGGGGCAACAACAATTGATTCGTTAGTGATGTCTTTGTGTTGTCCCTGTGGTTGTCATGTCTTGTCTTTGTTTATTACTTGTGGCGTTGAGTTGAGGATGGTTTATGTCACTCTTTGAGCTGGCACACAGTCATAGGTGTAAAACAATAGCGTTAGACCTCAATCAATCAATCAAACAAACAAACATATACCTGGAGCGCATATTCACAGCTTTTTCGTATTGCTGTGCAAGTTCTCATCTAGGCAAATCAATCTCATCTTATTTTTGTACATCAATTATCAATCCGTCATCACCATGGAGATGGAAAGACCTCTGTGGTAAAAACAATGTGTTTGACATTTTAATGTATATACTGACCTTCATAAGTTGATCTTTATTGTTATTTATTTTTCCTATAGGGTATCTTACCCTTGTTTATTCTGATGTTTCCATTCTTTTTAAAGACCAATTGAAACCTCATCTAAGCCAAGTTGTTTCAAATCTTCATTTAACAAATGATTGGTTGGTTCTACAAGGGTGTGTCATATCATTATGGTGTTCATAACACCCTAAAATAATTATGTTGTAACCCTGGACGCTTTCATTTCAAAAAAATCATATTTACATCGTTACAGGTCGCTCTAATAATATTACCAAAATAAGTCCTGCTTTGGCTTTTCTCATCTTTGGCATTTTTGGGACCTTGGCGGCCCCAATGTATTGGGTTGGCTTTTTGTCGATAATCAGTATATAATTTGATTCCATGGAGATCATGGATGTGCTGTTTGCTAAGAAATTACTGTTACTCATATAATTAAAACTCTAGGCTATAAAGTGAAGCAAAATGCTCCAGTACAAGAAGTTGTTTTAACATGAAAAGAATAGGGAAATATGAAAGTAGGGTTAGCTGACGATGATCGCGTGTCCCTGACACTAGTGACTACCAGATTAACGGGGCCTTCACCGACCCTTGCCTATAATATCCTGGAATCGTTGCCCCCCCTCCCCCATACAAACTTTTCACTTGCTTTTGCTGGCCCTTATATACAGTGCACCCAAGGCATTGGACTGGAGGTGAAAGGTTATTATAAAACAAATGGAAACAATGTTAGAACTGTAACTCAATTCTTTAGATTTGATAGTTAATGCCTGACATATATATTTGTTGTCCCCTGACAACTAAATGACAATGTAGAATTACAGCAGTTACAGATGCAGACATAGCATGCTCAGGAAAAACAATTCGACAACAATAGGCCGGTAGAACAGACATTGATAAACAAAAAAGCATCAACCAAAGAATAGATGTATTGTAGCTACATATGAAAGCAAATCATTTAGCCAACAAGTTCAAACATATGTTCATGAAGAACATTTATTACAATGTGATGCTTTGCTAGGGGTGATTTAGAGAAGGGGGGGGGGGGGGG
>JARFOD010017440.1:0-11127 GCA_031763545.1 Mopalia muscosa
CTGGCAGTTTGGTTGAAGAGTAGCGATGTTATCTGTACTATGGGAACTCCTGGCAGTTTGGTTGCAGTGTAGCGATATAATCTTTACTATGGGAACTCCTGACAGTTTGGTTGCAGTGTAGCGATGTTTTCTTTACTATGGGAACTCCTGGCAGTTTGGTTGCAGTGTAGCGATGTTATCTTTACTATGGGAACTCCTGACAGTTTGGTTGCAGTGTAGCGATGTGTTCTTTACTATGGGAACTCCTGGTAGTTTTGTTGAAGTGTAGCCATGTTATCTTTACTATGGGATCTCCTGACAGTCTGGTTGCAGTGTAGCCATGTTATCTTTACAATGGAAACTCCTGACAGTTTGGTTGCAGTGTAGCGATGTTATCTTTACTATGGGAACAGTTTGGTTGCAGTGTAGGGATGTTATCTTTACTATGGTAACTCCTGGCAGTTTGGTTGCAGTGTAGCCATGTTATCTTTACTATGGGAACTCCTGACAGTCTTGTTGAAGTGTAGCAATGTTATCTTTACTATGGGATCTCCTGGTAGTTTGGCTGAAGTGTAGCGATGTGTTCTTTACTATGGGAACTCCTGACAGTTTGGTTGCAGTGTAGTGATGTTATCTTTACTATAGGAACTCCTGACAGTTTGGTTGAAGTGTAGCGATGTGTTGTTGACTATGGGAACTGCTGGCAATTTGATTGAAGTGTAGCTATGTTATCTTTACTATGGGAACTCCTGACAGTTTGGTTGCAGTGTAGCAATGTTATCTTTACTATGGCAACTCCTGACATTTCGGTTGCAGTGTAGCGATGTTATCTTTACTATGGGATCTCCTAACAGTTTGGTTGCAATGTAGCAATTTTGTCTTTACTATGGGAACTCCAGGCAGTTTGGTTGAAGTGTAGCGATGTTATCTTTACTATGGCAATCTTGGGAAGATATACTTTCACATTTTGTGTCAAGTACACTGCCATTATATCAGAAGCGCTATTTTTTTAAGCATGGCGTAAATCATTAATCAATAAATGTTTTGTGTTTCTTTTAGATCCGTTCTCAGTTGAACATGGCAGCTAAAGAGACTACAACAGGTGCTGCTATAGCTTGTTACCTGGCCCAGCATGGGGCCAGTCTGCTTCATCGAAACCGCCAAGGCAAGACCCCCATTGACCTCATCAGCGATCCACGAATAAAGGAAGCCATCAGGCAGTTTGCTTCGTCTGCGTGAGTCTTACCACATTCTTCACATAATAGTCACTGTGAAGCAATTTAATGACGAACCCCAACAACACACAGGCTCTCATGTAGTTATAAGGATCGAAAATGGCACATTAAAATACAGGAAATATTTTCTTTTTTCTGTTGCAGACAAGGCTTTAAACCTGAAATTCCTCAGTCTCTGGTACCCGATGGAATAGAGTCCAAATCTTCAGAGTTGTTTGTTGAGTGTCGTTGGTGTTGTGACCAGGCTGCCGAGATAACATTTCAGCCGTGTGGTCACATGCTTGTCTGTGATGAATGCTGTACCAAGATAAAAAAATGCTTTGAATGTCAGCAAGCTATCACCTCTAAAACCAGAAAAGGTTGGGTCTGTCATATAAGTGAAAAACCATTTAAACACTAATCAAACCAAAATGGTAGGCTCCGTATTGAGTTATGTACCTAATACACTCTGTCTTTAAATGATGTATGATATGATATGGTTTAACAAGAATTTAACACAAACAAGCAATTTTTGTTTCAATGTGTTTTATTTTTTTCTGGACACAAAACAATTATGAATTCTCATTCCTGCACATTATACAATATAGACATATACTATAATGATATGCCTGAAAAACTTAGCAGTGAACCAGTTAAATCATAAAAGGTATGCTGTTAGTTGACATAGTAGCAAACCTCTTAAACCAGACACAGTAGCAGAAAGCATTATGCCAAATAGTGAAAATACTGGCACATATAATTAAACTAAAATTTAGCATTTGGGTGTGAACATTTGAATATTTAAATAAGTTTTATTTTTCTGTTTCTATCAGATGGTAGTGTTGTTGGAGAAATGGAAGAGTTACCACCCACATACCCTGACGTTTCAAGATTCCAGAAGAAACTCCGTGAAATGGAAAAGACGATGCTGTGTAGTATATGTATGGACCGTCAGCGTAACATGGCCTTTCTCTGTGGTCATACAGTGTGCAGTCAGTGTGGAGAAGCTCTTAAAACATGTCATATGTGTCGAAAACCCATCAACAAGAAAATCATGCTATTTTAAAACATACTGAAGCTATTTACAATCCTGATTGATATTTGAACATCTTCTGAAAGGAATGAGTGTGAAGAAATAAAAGTGATATGATTTTAATATGCTACTTCGGAAGAGTTCGAAAAAACTGTGCTCGTCTTTGGGGACGTTGAGTGTGTTTTGGAGACATTGTGCATGTTGTTTTGAGGCTATACTGATGTATGTTTGAGATATATTCATATATTCCATTGAAAATGATTTGAAGATATTCAGGTGAAAATTTACCTCGATATTTTTTACGACGGATTTGTTTTTTGTTAAAAAGAAACGAATGTGGACAATAACTTGTAGTGTCCTCTCTCCCATATCAGTCACATCCTCAATACGAACTGGTTCCTCACATTCAGGGGACATTCATATCTCGAACGTTTTTCCAATGACAGATTTGTGATATATTCTTGAAAGCGTGAACTGTATTTCCTAAAATTTTGCCACATTAAAGGTTTCTACTTTTTTCAATACAGATTTGTTTTAGGTTGAAGTAAAGACTTTTTAATGGGTTACCGTGGATGTGCCAGATTTTTGGGAGCATTAAAAATGTAAGCATGTGTTTAGGCTTAAATGTACATTTATCACATTTTCTCAATGAGGTGACCTATTTAACCTTGTTAAACCGTCATTAAATTTTTCTGATTATTCATTCTGTATAGTTATGTGCTCTCATTCATCCAGTCTGTGGTAGCCAAAATGCTTTGCTGACGAAATAAAAACGGCTCAATCTGATCAAAATCAGATCCAAAAAACTCCCCTGTTTAGCACAATTATGATTTGACGCAAAGCAAAACACTATCAAAGGTTCTCATCCCGACTATCAAAGGTTCTCATCCCGAATATCAAAGGTTCTCATCCCGACTATCAAAGGTTCTCATCCCGACTATCAAAGGTCCTCATCCCGACTATCAAAGGTCCTCATCCCGACTATCAAAGGTTCTCATCCCGACTATCAAAGGTTCTCATCCCGGATATCATAGGTTCTCATCCCGACTGTTCAGTAAAAATCCAGCTAACACTGTGGCAAGGATGGAAATTAACTTTGTGGTGACCAGGCCAGTCGGGCCTGCAGCTTTCAAGAGTTGCAGGTCTGATAGCAATTTTACCAGCCTCTCAGTTCTGCAGGTTTAAAAAATACAGACCCAACAGAAATCTGAATATTCCAAGGTTATTAACTAACCATGATTTATCAATTGACGCTGTTAAATATGAAATGATACAATCATATCTTCACCGTCCAGATTCTTCCAGTATGAATTTGTGACACGATACATCATTTACATGTATAATGATAAAATCTACCAGCCAGTCGGGCCTGAAGATCTGGAAATCTTCTTGCCTAATGTAAAAACTAACAGGTTTTGGTCTGCAGACCTGCTTAATTTCCACCCCTGCTGTGTGTGGTTGACTCAAAGTGGGATAGCTGGTGGTTGGAGGGAGCTACATTTTGCCCTGGGGCTCTCAGAGCTAAAGGGGAACAGGAAGTCGATCTGTTTGTGGCGTCTGTATTGCGTCCTGTTGTTTTTGTCCTATCTGTGTTTCGTCCTGTCTTGTGTTTGTTGACAGTGGTGTCGAGGGTGGTTTCCTTCACCCATTGGGCTGGCACGTCATCATATGAGTGAAATACCCTTGAGTACGAAATTAAACCCCAATCAATCAAACAAACAAATCTATACTTATGTCTTTCATTTTCAAGTGAGCCAGTTTTGTGTTAAGTACTTATTTAATTATGTTTGATTCTATCCTGAGCATCCATAGCTAAAATAACAACATTTACTTGGCATTTCAGTTTTTGGGTGTGGTGAAAACTGATTAGTCTCTTAGATTATCAATGAACTGTCCATCTTTCTCTGGAACTGCGTTCTTTTCATTGTTCATAAATAATTAATATCCTGTTTCATCAACAATACTAAATAAACCGTTTTTCTGATCAAGATACATTCTTCACATATAAAAGATGAATTCTCATGGTGTGACTTTGCAAGTTTCCTGTATTTGCATCATTTTGATTGGTCAAGGAGAAAAGTACACAAGACAACCAATAAAAACACCGCAAACACAGGGAGTCCATAAAGTTGTTACACAATATCTTACACTTGTAATCTTGCTATCTTAAAGACTAAGATAACAAAAATCTGAAGTGCTAGCCTGAAGAAATGGCACGTGGCCATGGCTTAGTGGTTAACCAGTGCGCTTTCTAAGCCTGCTTTGATGTACCATTCACAGGATCGAGTCTGTATGTCGACCCAGAGGTATAAGTGTGACTGAGTCACAAGATGTGGCTCCAGCAATTGTGGCGGTGGTTTTTATAAGAGTTTCCTCCTGGTTTTCCTCCGTAATAGGGCAAAGAACCATGTGAAGTGGACAATCTTGTCATCATATAAGTGAAATACCCTGGAGTATGACGTTTAACCCTAAACAAACTATAACACAGAGATCCTCTGGCTACAGGTTGCATGTTTAAAAGAGTAGCAATGCTGTCTTAAAGAAGATAACTTTCCAACAGTATCAAATCACCTTGTATTTTATGATTGTGCTAATGTCAATCACTGTTGGAATACACCGTCAACTTTTTTATATAAACTTAAAGCACGGCGTAAAATACCAATCAATCAATAACACGTAAAGAAATTTTCCTAACTCATTCCCTGGGCTAGAACACACTCCAGAGTGAATTAACCCGTAGCTGTGTTTAACTTCAATCTTAGTTTACAGTTTTCTAATACTCTTAATTAATTGATATTGGAGTGTTTGCTTTCGTTAATCAATGATTTTAATCTTTCAAGACTATGCATTGAATTTCATAGTCACCAGTGCTCATATTGATGCTTACTGCACCTAAACGATATATAGGCTTATGTTATTTTGCAGGACATTTGTTCATTTATACATATATTTATTGTTTTCAATCCTTGTTATGTAGATATAAAAAAAAGTATGTATGTAAATTTTCACCTGTTATTCCCCAACTATACACTAAAAATGTGACAAATATTTAAATTTTTTCTGGTTTGTATATTTTTCACCATTTCCTTTGTCTAATCAATTGTTTCTTAATGTACAATCCTATAAACAGATGTAAACTATATGTAGATACTGTATTTGATAAGTTTCTTTTTTTGTGTGTGTTTTTTATATTTATCAAGATAAGAATTTTAAATTTGTGTTTGGAAGTTATTAATTGATATAAAGTGGATTGCATAGCTATCAGCGAGTAGCCAACTGAATATTTCACATTTGTTGATCCATCTACGAAATATTGCAAACTTAATGACCTGCACATAATTCCATCTTTTCTAGTCAAGAGTTTTATTCCGAGCTACTCTGCATTATAACCCTTGGTGGATCAAGGGCATATATCAAAATGCTACTTCCACGCGATTCATTGGTTACGTGGGATCTTCTTCACAACCAATCAGATGCTGTGTTACGAGAATGCTCTGTTAGTAAAAATGATGGCAATTATCAATAATGAAAGTTGGTGGTGGTGTCTAAAAAGGACATATTTTGAGTATTCATTTAACTCAATGAGAGTATTGTTCCCACCTCTACAGACACCAAATCTTCAAGTTAAACAAATTGTCAAAACTTAAGTAGGACATTTCTCTTGCTCACTTTATTCGATAGGGGATATAGTTGATCCACCAGGGGTTGTAATGCAGACTATATCGGAATAAAACTCTTGGCTAGCGAATGATGACAGAACTCAAACAAGATTGAATTGATCATTTATTTGACATGGCGTTCTAGTTCTCACAAAGATGTCCTGGAAGAAACAAATAACAATTTACATAGTTTGGGTTAGAATTCGTTTAAAATCAGAAGCAAGACAACTACAAGTTTATCTTCCCCGCTCGACAAACATGTAGAAGGGTCTGAAAATAGGGAAATGGACCGAGATCTAACCATCTCAACATGCCTTTTATTCTGGCAAAAATGTGACCTTTTGGGTGGGAGCTTCCTGTTGTCCTAGTGCTCTGACAGCTGGGGGCAATCTGAAGGTCTCTGTTTGGCCTACAGGGTTGTCTCTGTTTGTTCCTAGTGACATCCAGGATGCATTCACACCCATTGGGCTGGCATCATATGACTGAAATACCCTTAAGTATGTTGTGAAACTCCAGCAAACTTACAAACAATATATTGCGTCTTACCCTGTCAGTGTTATTTGTGTATCTGACCAGGTGTGTTTAGTATCCGTATGCCGTCAGGTATCATGTGAGGGGCTTACCCTGTCGGTGTTATTTGTGTATCTGACCAGGTGTGTTTATTATCCGTATGCCGCCAGGTATCACGTGAGGGGCTTACCCTGTCGGTGTTATCTTTGTATCTGACCTGGTGTGTTTAGTATCCTATGCCGTCAGGTATCATGTGAGGGCTTACCCTGTCGGTGTTATTTGGGTATCTGACCAGGTGTGTTTATTATCCGTATGCCGCCAGGTGGGCCAAGCTGTAAGATCTCACATGATTCTTGTTGTGAGGATATCCCTTTATAGCCGTTCTAGATGAATATGCCCCTAAATTATGCATTTTTTTTACGGAAAACCTCTTTACCAGCGGATGCACACTATCCAACACTTAACTAAACCAAGTCTTAAGATCAATCAACTTAAGTTTAGGAGAGCAGTATGTGCTTAACCTGAAACAGATGCAGAATGTGAATTATCTGCATAACGCGGACGATGTTTCACTTAAGAATGCATCTAATAATGGCTTAGTTCGTTTAATGTCCCAGGATATGTGTGAATAACTTGCCAGTGCTTATAAGCTGGACTAGACCCACCAGAAATTTTTACATCAGAAAGGATCTGATTAAGAACATTTATCTTGCATAAAATAATTTATTCCATACTACAGAGAAATTTTACTCTTTCCCTACCCGTTCATGTATGGTGAGTGCTTAGAGCTGCGAAAAGACATGAATAAATGCATTCTCCTTCACCGAAGTACATAATATTCATGAAATTCTAATATTTGAGACTTTTAAAAAAGTGAAAATACTGTGATTTTAACTTAAATGTTCAGTTATGAAGAGCTGAAAATTTATTTTAGGACTGTCCAAAAAAGCGAGTCAAATGATGACAAGATATTTAGTTTTACAAAGACTATCAATTTTTTCAGTCTTAAGTTTTTTAATAGGAATGAAAGGATCGATGAATAACTTTATTTATAAAAACGCTCAATTCTGCATTGGCAGGGAGTGGGTTCTCTTAAGATCTGGATTCCTTTATTTTGAGAACTTAACGCCATGTTGAAAACTTGTCTCTTCTCCCTTATAAGTTATTTAATCTGCCTTCACCAACTATTGGTAATCTATGTTTTAATGACTCAGCCAGAGCATTATCAGATAACCTGGAGTGAAGAACATTAAGTGAAAAATTAAAGCGTTTGCTTGAAATTTTTATGAACAAAATGTTGCTTTTTGTTAAACGTAATACCCTATAACTTCTAGCAGTTTGAACAGAGAAATAGGCTTTACCACAGGGGGTCTTACATGTTATTTCTGTGGCCTGTCCCAAACTTAGCGTGTCCCAACTTATAGAAGTGATAGGGCAGTTATATAGTTTGAAACCTTAGAAAATATGAATTAATGAGATATTCATTTGAACTGTATAACAGATCTTAATTTAAAAGTCCTCTAATTGTAGTACTGAAGACGGATCCGGCTTTAATCAGTTCCTTAATTTCTCAAATTCAATATCCATGACCTATTTATAAGATATACTTATTGTTGCTATAGGATGACATATTGTTTGTGGTTTCCATAGATACTATATCCATACCCATGGCAACCGTAGTGAAAGCTACCTCGGAAAGTGTTTGTTGAACTTTTCATCCTTGAATAAAGATATTCTGAATGAGAATTTGTACATATATAGAAAATAAAGAAATATTATTGTAAAAGCTTTATGAATCCTTTTTTTCTGTCTCCCCTGTGGTATATTTATTTGTATTTCCAGAAACAGATTTTAACAATCTGATTAATAGTTAATAGAGACTCTCTCTGATTGAATAGGCATTTAGTGGGATATATTTGTTGCCATGGTGCTCTCATAGTTCAGGGGCAACACAAAGCTGGTGGCTTTCTATTTCATTTAGTGTTCTTATGAACCAAATATTCAGAGCAAAGTACTGCATAAAACCACAATTACACAAACTCTTTGTGTCGACCATCCGGTATATGAGGGAGTCCCAAGATCTGGCTCTAGCAATCATAAGGATGGTTTTTACCTAGTTTTCCACCATAATTGGCAAGGAACATTGTGAAGTGGACAATCTGTTGTCATATAAGTGAAATAACCTTGAGTACGACATTAAACCCCAACCAAACAAACACAAACTCTTGGCATTGCGGATCCATATCCCAATATATCTACATTCAATAGCAGGCTCACCCTATTTATATTTAGTGTTTTGTCATTCAAAAAATTGTTCAATAAGATACATCCTACAGGGCATCGGATGAAAACATTCATAAAGCGGTAATATTCTAGTTTATCAGACAAACAACAACCCGTGATATCCAATAATGAACCAGTTATTGGGTGAAGAATGTCAAAGCTCATCTTAAATTGACTTCGTTCCTTAACTATAGGAGTTCTTGAAACTGGCATATAGAGGACCACTGATTTAAGGAGAGATAGCTCTCTGTTAGTTTACACATATAACAGCACACTAAACAGAATCTCTTGACTTAAAACTGAATGATTATAATTTTACTGCATATTTAAGGTTCATTTATATCTAAACCACTGTATTTTGTTTGTTGCTACGGAGATCTAACAGAAATGCCTTACTTACAGTTCAGATCGTGTCTTAAGTTGATCAATCAAAGAGCTGCTTTTTAAATCTGGTTTGTAAATGGCGAAGATTTCCTTGGATGAGCCAGAGTTTACCGACTTTGAAATAACAAACCAATAAAATCAAGAAACATCATAAGAGTGGTCTACCCTGTTTACTACACACAAACTAATGATCGGACGACTTAGGCTTGAGTGGCTGAATTTGGTGTCTGTGTTATCTGTGTTTCAATTGAACAACAGAAACAGTTACCTTTCCTGAACACCAGTAAGCTTGACCTAATTGAACACTATGAATAAGGCATTTGCGTTGGAGTTGAATAGCATCAAACAAAACATGGGGAGTGTTTTAGAATACATCTGTTTTTAATTAGATTTATGACATGCGACCTTTACAACACCAATGATCCGACAACTTTGGCTTGTGTGGCGGAATTCTGTATTTACCATAGACACATGTTATCTGTGTTTTTATTGGACAACAGAAACGGCGACCTTTCATGAACCCCAGTAAGCTTGACCCATAAATTAAACACTATAAATAAGGCATTTGCGTTAGATCTCAATAGCACCAAACAAAATATGGTAAGTGTTTTTAGAATAGATCTGTTTTTAATTAGATTCACTTCAGGTTATTTCACTTAAAGGAGGGCCTTTCAGCCCCACTAGATTAGGAAACCGTCCTTGACAATACAGACCTGGTAAACAAAATAAACACACTACAACAGTCTTCTCCCTGTCTCTTGGTTCGGAGAGCACCAAAACCGCTGGAATCTCTAAACAGTCTATCTGACAATAATTGAAATATCACAGCAAAAAACAAAACAAAGCCTTTATTAAAATAGGTTATATATTAGTCACAAACGAATCTCTGGAAAACAAAGCTTATCTAATATAAGTAATTAAAAAATTGTAAAATCCTTTATATCATACCAGTGACATAGACAGCGATAAAAAACACTCAATAATACAAAATAGATTCTAATCTTGATTGTCCTAATTTTTTTAAACATCTTGATATTTATATGCGTAGATGCATATTTGTTTCCCTATAAACTGACAATGATTTTCTAGTTAGTAAAAATTATTAGTAACATGTCTACATATCATACCAGTGACATCTCAATATTTATATTCTTACATGCATATTTTTCCCCTCATAACTCAAAATATATCTAGGGGAAAGACAAGAGGTTAGGGTATCTTCAGGTTTGGGAAACTCAAGGGGTTAGGGTTATTTCAGGTTTGGGAAAGTCAAGGGGTTAGGGTATCTTCAGCTTTGGGCTATGTATAGTTGCCCCCTTCACTTTGGTAACCATTTCAAAGTAATTTAATGTAAATCTAAGAATTTTGTTTGGTCAGTGACACTATTGGAAGTTTTACAATTGAACGCTGTCAATACTGAAAGATTACATTTGAACCGTGGCAACAAAGCATTGCTTTTTAACAATAACAATAAAATAAGTATTACTTCTGAACAACAACTACAATGGAATGATTGATTGGTGTTTTACGCCATGTTTAAGGATATATCACTTATATGACGGGGGTGTACTTCTGAAGTATGAATAGTTCAACAACCATAAAGCCACAACATGTGACTACCTCATATACCTGATGGTCGATGGACTTGATCCGGTGAATGAAGCAGGTTCAGTTTAGTTTGTTTGTTTGTTTGAATCGTGTTTAACGTTGTACTCAAGATATTTCACTTATATGACGACGGATTGTCCACTTCACACTGTACACAGCCTTATAACGGTGGAAAATCGAGAAGAAACCTCGTAAAAACCACCCCCGCGATTGCCGGAGCCACAACATGTGACTCGCTCATATATCTGATGGTCAAAAGGCTGACTCGAACCCGTAAACGGTAAATCGAAGCATAATCAGCTCAGGAAGCGCACTTGCTACCACTAAGCCACGGCCGCGGGCCCAGGTTCAGTTTAGTAAACGCTCACGCTACCACTACGCCGCGGCCGCGGGCCCAGGTCCAGTTTAGTAAATGCACACACTACCACTAAGCCACGGCCGCAGGCCCAGGTTCAGT
>JARFOD010017451.1:0-11127 GCA_031763545.1 Mopalia muscosa
TGATAGTTTGCATATAACCTTGGGAAATTGTGACTATTGACATTATTCAGTACCCAGACTTCGTAATTCACATTTTCACATTTTTGAGTTTAGTCATTAGAAACTGAGCAATTTATATGCAATATATAACAACGTTATGTTTGTTTTGAGAATAAGTATAAGGGCGTTAATAATAAGCCCATACAGTGACATTTTAACGCATAATGGATATCAGCAAGGTATTACCCAGTATATACATCATAGATATTTCACATAGGTAGTTGCGTTGAATAATTATTACGGTTTCAATTTATTCCTTCAGGGAAATATAAGTGTCTTTTGAGAATTAATATGATAAATGCTTTAGATAAAGTTATAGCGAGTACCATATCATTATCTTACACAGAGAAATGTGAATATGAGTAAAGTTCAAGATAGGATTACATCTTGGATAAAGTGTTATCTTTATATAAAATTGTGTAGTTATGAATCGTATTAATTTCTGATTTTTGTTCATTTCAGAACACACACACACTCACACACACGAACTGCTCGCACGCAATTGTGTTATTCCTTTATGTAATGTCTAAATCACGATCAACAAGCTTGATAAATAAAGACATCAAAGGATGTGTTTCAAAAACTCTTTGAGGTGGTTTTAAGCTGTTTCTTTCCTGTTTGCACCAAGAAGGCTAAGGCACCACAATACAACGGCTTTGTGTTGAAACTAAGGTATCAAACAGACAAACCGACCATAGAGAAAATAACTGAATCTGGTAATGATTATATTGAAAATTGATGATGTTTATGAGTATGATAAAGCGCTTATATGATAGTAAAACTATTCAAAAGTGTTTTGAAAAGGAAAAAAAAAATTCTAACAACTCAATGCTGCTCATTTTCCTCTATGACAAGATTTCATCTAATCTTAGGATTGTACTTTAGTAGTGATGGATTTTTTTTTAATACTAAAGATATAGTGTCGACTTGCAACCTGATGCACAGTAAGAAGGTGCAACACACGACAATTTGAAGACAATGGTATCGATAATTTGTCCCTTTGTAGAAAACAGTGTACATGCTGCATTTCTCATCAAAACTCATAAATCGAATGGTTACCAGCAATTGCTCAGAGCGTTGTGTACACGAGGTGTGTTACCGACAATTGCTTAAAGCGTTGTGTACACGAGGTTTGTTACCAACAATCGATCAGACCTTAGTGTACACGAGGTGTGTTACCGGCAATTGCTCAGACCTTGGTGTACACGAGGTTTATTACCAAGCATTTCTTTGACTTTGGTAATTGCTCAGACCTATGTGTACACAGGGTTCGTTACCGGTAATTGCTCAGACCTAATACACGAGGTTTGTTACCGGCAACTGCTCAGACCTAAGTGTACACGGGGTTCGTTACCGGTAATTGCTCAGACCTAATACACGAGGTTTGTTACTGGCAACTGCTCAGACCTAAGTGTACACGGGGTTTGTTACCGGCAATTGCTCAGACCTAATACACGAGGTTTGTTACCGGCAATTGCTCAGAACTAAGAGTACACGAGGTTTGATACCGGCAATTGCTCAGGCCTATGTGTACACGGGGTTTGTTACCGGCAATTGCTCAGACCTAATACACGAGGTTTTTTACCGGCAATTGCTCAGACCTAAGTGTACACGAGGTTTGATAACGGCAATTGTTCAGACCTTGGTGAACACGAGGCTTGTTTCCTTCCTTGGTGCGCAACGATATTTCATTTGTCCACCTGTCATCTTTGCTAACTTAACAATAAGGGGACACAGATTGATTGGGACTTACAAGTCTGAAGGCTTTTTGACTTATATTACATCAACAGTATCTTACCTCGTTTAAGTAGAATACAACTGTTTTGTTTTCTATTTCATATTTCTTAATGTTTTTATCACTGGTTAACAATTCCTCTATTGTATACACATCTGCTTCAAAACCAGAAGTCAGCTCAACCTCAGCGACCGCCATGTTAGAACTACCAGCATGCATCCAGCTTGAAATAGAAATATATACGTTAGTGTGGTTGAATATTTGTCAATATCTTTTAAAACAAAATGGAGCATAATTTAATTAGCTTGTGAGATTCCCTGTGCTAGGTTTCAATGACGTTACTATAGATATTGATTAACTCTTTGATTTATTGATTCATTGATTGTTTGATGGGTAGGTTAGTTAGCTAGTTGACCGACAATTTAATTGCTTACTTCGGACTTAACGTATTTTGACTGATATGCTGACGAGCCAGTTTAACGTATGAAGGAAACCAACTTAAACAAAATCCGGCAACAAACGTTGAAACTGATCAAGGCAATAATAGGAATTCACAAATCGCAGGGCATAGTTTCACATTGGTTCAGTCAGACACCATGGCTTCTCAGCTGAATGTTGATCCATAGGTCTGATAACACCAACTTTTAACTGCCCAATCCAAATCCATATGCGAGGTCTATAGACTACATTCAGAACCACAACAATCATCAAAAAAGCCAAAAGTAAAAAGAAAGTCAACAAATGAATTAAGTAGCTATTATGTATTGGGCCAGGCAAACTCAGTCCTATATTGGATATTGAAAGTTTCCATTGTGTGGTTTTCTATAATTAATCGATATTTGAATAAAATGCAAAATACACCAAATGGCCGGATCGCCCAAGATAATGTCAAACGCAGCTGAAGCCAATAATAAACCGACCAATCAAGTACCAAGGTATACCAACGTTCTTGATGATAAACATTTAAATGTCTCACCTGAAACAGGTTTCTAATGCCATCTCTCGGTTACGTCCCCTTGCAATGGTTTGAACTTTCACCGCTAGATGGAAGGCTTGACCATTATCGGGATCTGGTACATTATACGTTACTTCAACCTAGGAATTAACAAATCAGTCAAGGGAAAATGACAGAGTTAAAGCGTTATCTGTCCAAAAATAAAAGCAAAAAAACAGTAAGCGGGATCATTCACTCTTACAGCTAGATGTGGGGCTACATTTTCAAATCTAGTTTGCCCCTTTCAACAATGTATGACATTAAGTTATATTTGCAATATATCAGTGTTTTGGTTACTTTCGTTGACACTCTCTTAGTTTTAACAGATTCCAGTTCAGTAAATTTTGAAAGTTGAAACCCGTCCAAGAATCGAACCACGGGCCTCAGAGTTGGACACCGAATCGCTGTTAGTGACAGCCTTCATAATCGTTGAGTAACATTATGTTCTAATAGTTGCATTTCAATAAATCATTTGATAAAAAAACGTTGGCAAGTAAAATATCGGTTATCTCACCTGAAGAAATGCACATCCATCTCCTACCCCGCTAACAAATAGTCCCGTGGGTAGAGTAGGTATCGTCACCGACTGGACCAAGTCACTGTTGCCAGAGTGAAGCGCCAGCTTCTTTTGAAGGTCAAGGTTGGTGGAGGCCAAGGTGACGGTGATGTTTAGATCTGTACTGTAGATTAGTGCAGCAAATTTTGACAGAGCGTACAAAGCCACAGACGTATCCTTGATATGAAACATTGAAGAGATCAATTATTTGCAGAGACCACAGAGGATTATCTATCACAAACATCAATAAGTCGAGCATTATTTTGTATGGTTTAATTTATTAAAGCTATATAATACACCTTTTCAGCTTACATGTGTTGAGCTAAATCCTCCCCTTGAGTTCCGGTTCCTTGACAACCATTTGACCACAGGAAGTGCTGACGTCACATCACCGCGGGCGCTGTATGTTAAAAGAGCATAGGCAGCCACCTCTACTTCGGCAGAAGATACTGTAGAATAAAAGTCAGTTCGGCTTCATACTAGGTTGAAATATTAACATATCAATGCCCTTGCAAAAGGCTGCATATTTAGGCTGAATCTTATCGAATGTCATAAAGCAGAAACCATATTGTTATTTTGTACAATTTCGGTTTTGAATGTTTTACCATTTGATTTGGAGTTATTGGCCGTTTCATCACTGTGTAAATATCAAGCAATATAATGCCGCCATCAGTTGAAAAAATTAACAATCTTTCAGAATGTTTACGATTGGAATTGCAAACAAATTCATATACTCTATCATATGAATCTAAGTGCAAATCTACAATTCTTCAGCTCACAATCAACTAGTGGTTTATACAGTCAAGAAACTCATTCAACATTGTGTATAGCATTATAATCTTTCCGTATTATACAGTATTGACAGCACTTATAAACACAGTATACAATATTTACATACCAGTTTTCGTCATATCATCAGCAAACGTATAGATAAAATCTTTTTGCATTGGCCTGCCAGCTGAAATTTTCCAAAATTTCATACCATCTGAAAATAAAGTCTCCAATTAAAGAAGTTCCACAAATTATATGAATCTACTGGTAGTTTGTTAATTATTCCATGTTGTCTTCTGGTAAGGAGGATATAGGTGACTGTGGAGTTTCCTTTGTATTCACCCAGAAAGAGGGAATAAGGAAAAAACGTTTTTATACCCTGGCCGAATCATGTAGCATGTATGTTAACAGATATAACTTAGCCCCAAAGGTGTGCTTAAAAATAGGGAAATATGAGTAAAATAAAACAATAACTCAATATTCTGATAAGTACTTATAACATTAAGCTGTCGTATTTTGGCTATTTAACACAGTTTAATATTAAAAAATAAAGTTTGTTTAGACATATGTACCCAAGATGCGGTCCCCTTTTGACAAAACATTTTGTTACACTTGGTGGGTCATTAGATCAGGTTGTCTCAAATGGCTTGCTGGTGTTTTAAGTCTAAATTCTAAGACAAATATGGTTCTAAGAGAACATTTCATGGCTGTTCAGATATGGTTCTGGTGAAATCCTTTGTGGTTCTGTCCAGAAGCATAACAGCAACTGTTCCACACAATCTCCCTGTTTTATTATATCAAAGAACATTTTTTTAGCCCTTATGGTTCTGCTAAGAACCATCTTGGTTCCATTAAGAACCATACTCTGTTCTGAAGAACCCTTAAAAATAACATTATTTATAAAAGTGTAATTTATCACCTACGGGTAGGTGGTCATCCAGTGGTTAAGTGAGCTCGTAAGTGTGGGTGTTTACCTTACAGTGTGTGTTTCTTTATAGTGGTGTCTGATTTATTTACCGGTGGTAGCTTTATTAGGGTATATTGGTAGTTTTATGAAGGTAGATCGTTTCCATAGCCTGTTCCGTTTCCCTAAGTTGATTGGTTCCCTTGTAATGGGTTATTTCCTTTTAATGGATGGCCTAACTAGAGGTAATGGATTGCTTAAGCTTTCTACATCATTAATGAGTTGTTTACTGTGGAGGATGTGAGTTTCTTAAACATAAAAATACAAACAAGTCACAAGAAACGTAAAATGCTAACCCTCCTTCCCGCCATCAGCATATGTATTTCTATTTCCGTGCACCATGCACGAAGATCTCACTCACCCGAAGTCAATGCCATTTGGTTGAGCTTCCGGAGTGCCACTAAGGCAACATCGCTCTTCACCAAAGAGAGAGCGTAAGATGACAAGGCGGCTGAATATGGGTCCGATATCACAGACACGTTTTCTTCCAAGAAAGTCTTTGCTCGTTGTATGGCACCTTGTACAAACTCAAACAGAAAGGGAAAATAATTATCTCTTGTATGGGACATGTAAGTACCATTCTCCAAGGAAATTTTTTTTTGTCAGTTCTTTGTTTGTTTAATTGTACTCAAGGGCGTTCCACTATATGACGACGGAATGTTCCTTTTACACTGTTCCGTGTCTAATGTTGATGGAAAACCGGGCGTAAACCTCGTAAATACCATCCTGTGATTGCCAAAGCCAGACCGTTTGATTCACTCATATACTTGATGGTCGACAGGCGGACTCCATCCCGTTAACCTTGCATCGAAATAGAATTAGTAAGCGCACTCACTAACCATTAACCCACGACTAGCGATTGAAAAGAATCTGGAATAATACACATCAGATGAAGATTCAACCACCATTTTTTGGTTTGGACTGTACCCGTTAGTTCAATTAAGAAGCGATGATTCCATTACAACCCGAAACTGTAACATGTTACGTTTTTTTTTTGTTCATCCACAGATACAAAGATAAATGTTTAAGTTTGATGTTGATTAAATAGATTATGTTATCTTACCTCGTCGTCGTGTGGAAGTTCTACTAATGTGGTCAAAACATAAGCTGTGAGCTGTATAGAGCTGTGAGCACCAGCCTGAAATGTAACAACAATTTCCTCTGTGGTTTATTCCACGATTCACTTCAGTAGTGTTACACACTAAACCATACCGTGCCTACCTCAGAGGAGTTTATCATAGTTACATGCATATATAGTAACTATATTGAATAACTACACTCAATGTAATGTATTTTAATTCTACTGAGTAGAAGTGAAAATTGCTTGTAAAAATAGTCTGTTATTGCTCTTACTAAAAGACAGTAACGAGGACGTGAGCCAACGGACACAGTAACAACATTCTCAGTAGTATGTACCTGGGTAGATATTGCCTCAAACAAGTAATTCCAGGAAGAAACCTTCGGCAATAAACCAATAAAGACAGATATAGAACAATAACAACACAGTCCGGACTGAAAGGTGCGATTGTTTGTTTGATTACGCTGTGCTTAAAGTTATTTCTCTCACATGACGGCATGCCAGCCCAATCGTTAAAGGAAACATCCCTCGACAACACTGGCAACAAACAAAAACAAAACAGGACAAATAAAGGACAATCACAGGACAATCACATACATGAGAAACAGATCGGCATCATGCTGACTCTTAGCTGTGAAAGCACCAGGGAAACTGGAAGCTCTCTCCCAACTCTCCGCAAGACGGGACAAATACATGACATGTCACAGATCGAAATTCAAGGACTACAGCCAAATCGGCTTCCTTCTTCCCTTTACCTCAGAGACCACCACTGCAACAGGAAGCTCCCTCCAACCCAACATTAAAAAATCCTGTGCAGACATACTTGAATTTCTTTGTTGATGACTCGTCCAACAGTAGGATAGGACCCATCGTCGTTCTGGTAGGACAGTATCCAATTCTCTGTTCGCTCAATCACCGTCTGATCGATGTAGATGAACTGCTTGGCTTGGATGAACGAACGAAGTACAAATGCCGTTAACCTGTACACAGACAAAGTTAGGTTCATCATTGCATATTGTAATTTTGGGGGAACACTTTCTTTAAGAAAACGTAATAGTCTAAACATATTGCGTTGCAGAACATTTTTTCAGTCGAAACTCCGACCCAAGAGACACCGAATCACCAGCAGAATCACCAGAAGTAAGATAGGTGACACACAACATTTCCTGTCATAACTGGTGTGCAAGCTTTGACTGTCAACTGGATGAGGTGCGGACACCTCTGAGTACGTATATGGTCCCGATTAACGCATAGGCAGTGGCTTTGGTTCTGGGAAGGTAGTGCTGAGAAAGAAAATGCAAAAAGACGACTTACCACATACTACCCGTCGCATCTTTCTCTCCAAATGCACTATAAGATCCATCAGAACGCTGGTATGTTAACTGTCGCTGGTATCCTATTGAAAACAAAACAGACATATATGCCTTTAAGAAGCACTTATATTGTTATCTTTGTGTTAGCTTTGTAGATACAATTCAGGTATCGAATTTCATCCACATTGAACTGAGAATTTTAAGTTACCTACAATTAATATAGTGACCCCAGTGCTTCTGTATCGACCAATCACATACAGTTTGTTCCTTTAAGTTGTAATTTCAGATGGTACTGTTAGAATGGGCCTTGATCAGTTACATTACACTGATTTAGACCCTATTTTGGGTGGAGGTGGAGCAGCAGAAGCAACATAAATGAAAATTTCCGTAATGCTTGAGTTTACATTACCCTCGCAAGAGGCACTTGTGCCACCTCCCCTGGTATCACACCCCTTGACATCTCCATTATCCCTCAATCTCTGATGACCGGACAAACGATCTGAGAGAAATGTTCTGAAAGTGTGACTTTCTTTCACACGTGTTGTATCTTTAATTGCTTATATTAGATCTGGAACGGGTGTCTGGGGGGTATTTTCGTGTTGTCTATTGCTTCTCATATCTATGTAACAACAATATATCATATCATGCAGCATATAGAACGAGTGTGAGCCCTAATAACCTTGTAAATTTAATGTGTTACATTTACAGACTTTTATGTGTTCAATAAACTACTCTCCAATAATGTTTTGTAATCTGAACGCTGTCGTACATTTCGTATGCCATTTGCACATTACATAGTACAGTAGCTGTGTTTACAAAAGTTGAGCATCACAGTTCAAGTACAAGTTGTCATGCCGCCATATGACTGGTCTGGTCCCCGTCTCCCACACTGCATCCTGCTCAAGGAGATTCCATTGTAGGTAAATTACATGATTAGACGCTCAAACTCAATAGCTATGTGACAACATAATACTGATTCATTTGTGACGTCACTATTGCTTCTTGTTAATATCATATCTGTCTTTCTTTGCACTCATCGGAATGAAGGGTGGTTTCCTGCACCTATTATGGTGGCACGATGACGTTAAATATAAAATTAAACAAACAATCTCAAATCTAAACATAAAATAATTATCTTCTATTGCTTTTAAAAAACGTAGTCTGAAGATTTAAGTACAATAGTCATAAATTGACTCGTACCTTTAATCATCATATTTAGCGCTTTCTCCTCCACATCCTTCTTAAGTTGATTCGTCGCCTTGAGATATGACAGAATATGTATGTCAGGAGCGAAGTAGACCATATTCTGTTCGCCACACCCGTGAGGTAACTTAAGTAAACTCTCCACGTTCCTCATAGCAGGGCCCAACACATCACCTGGTATACATCAGAGAAAATTAAACGATTTAAACAGCTTCATTTTCGGATTGTGTAGTTTGTCCGAGGAAAACACTCTAAATAGTTTTAGTAGGTTGAATGATATTATCTTAATATTTTGTTAGCTCTCGAAGTACCATCGTGTGGTTAAGTTTCTTGTGTGAAATATTTAACAACATGTTATTTAACGTCTAAATGCACTATAACGACATATGCGGCAACCCTTCTCTGCTATCTTTCAATTCAACAATTTGTGGAAAGTGCTCCATTATTGATTTAAATGTTTAATGCAATGTTGAAGGCGAGTTATAGTAGTACCAGACCTTACAGTATGCTAAGATTTAATCACAGGTATGCTAACACAGATACAGTTATGTTAATTACCTGAGGTGTTGACATAATATGGCTTTATGAATGTTTCCACACCAATAGAACAGGCTTACGAACATAAATTGACTCATTTTTTTGCTTAGATCAGTATTGAGCACAAAAGGAAGCCCAGAAGCCAAAGGAAGCTTGTCATATGTGAACCTGGTCGTACAGAAATCTTAAACCTCTTTCGATAAGTTCATATGATTGAAGCATTTAATATGTTAGTTTGTCCTCAAATATTGTTACGGTGTCAATGATATTATCCAATCATCTAATCTGAATTGATTCGTTTTTACAGCTCAATGTTGTCTGAAGTCGAGGAAAAGATCGTTTGATGATTTTACATTTTGAACCGTAGTGATTTTAACGTACGACCAAAATAAAATTAAATTACAAAGGGTTAGATAGTATTTATGATGGGTCAGTGTTAAGTTGCGAAAGCCAGAAAATGGCTTGAAGTTAAGAGAAATTATTCGAAAAATTAGTTCTAGTTGCCTTTTAGACAGAAACGAAATCATAATAAGGATAGCACACTGTTCTAAGTAATGATAAAGCGATTGGTTACCTATTAGCTTAATATTTCCTCTTGCCGATCCTTTGATTTTATTTGACGGAATTCCTAGGTGGAAGACCTCGCCGTACGTTCCATCACTATCTGTATAAGAGATGGCGACGAGAGGACAAAAGTAAACTTTATCAACAGAGAACACAGCTGATAGAAAAGGAATAATTAAAGTTAAGTCTGATGGACTCTAAATTTTGTCTGAGGAGTTTAGGTATCTGTGACAAGGGAGATGATATATGGTTTTAATACATCCCTCTCTCGTACAATCAAACACTCCAATATTCGCAAATAAGTAAAATTTACTCCATTATAAATATGCGATGAATATATGATGACAAGATTTAAATTATTTGAAAGAAATGTAGCCTTTTGCTCTTATTTAGGAAGTTAATAATGGCAATCGTGAATATAATTATGTTCGAACACAATACAATTGAACATAAAACAATAGAACAATTCATTACCAAGAGAAATACCTGGCATATATTGCAAAATACTTTAATAATTAAATAAATGAATATGTCAGTAGAAAAAACTGAATGCAGAGAAAAGATACCGTAAATGATTTTACATTAGTATATGTATACCCATGTAAGCAGCAATAGTTTGTGGAATTAGTGAGCGCAAAGAACTTACCTGTCCAAATCTTAAAATTGGCAGGTATTCCACTTGAAGTAGCAAACCCTATATATCCTACATCGAAGTCGTCATGCGCTTTAAATGACATTAGTTGGTCATAGTTTATGTGTCGTCCAAAACCAACCTGGAAAGGAAAAGTCAGCTTGCATCAAAGAATCAACACGAAGCTTCAGGATAAAACGGGAATAATCTTTGCATAGACTCAAATACAACTGATAAGTCGTGTGTGTATTGGAAACGGTTGCCTCAATTCGTTAGCTTTAGCATAGTGTGCACAATTCTACTGAATTTGAATTCTGTAAATCTCACCTTACAGGGAGCTTTGATGGGAACTATTATTTTAATCCAAGCTAGGAGATGACTTCTTCGCTTTATTTTATGTATAATTTTGTCATTGACTGGTTATTGGATTACATGGTGATTATAAATATTGTTGCCAGCATGTCCACACGGTTTTTAATATATTAATCAACTGTTGTGCAGACTAAACATTTTTAAAATAATTAGTATAAATCTAGAGTAAAAACGCTTAATTTGATGAGAAGACGGCAATGTGTTTAGTTAATATCAGCGAAAAGCCGTTTGCTCAAAAATCCCGGCAATGATTTACATGCTTTTTATAGTGGTTTTTGATTGAAATAAAAGAATCCAAATCCCTCTCTCTTTACGAAAAATTAAAAAAGAACGGATTGCGAGATGGATTCAAACTTGTTAGGGATAAAGT
>JARFOD010017462.1:0-11127 GCA_031763545.1 Mopalia muscosa
TCACGATGCCTTAAATTGGCTTATACTACACCACGTACATTGTAAACATTAAATAACAATAATAAAGCTACATTACCTGGAAAACGAGGAGGTCAAGTTTATTCAATCAATTTAAATCACAGCAACGGTACCGCTATTTAACCTTCAGTCAAGGAGAGTTACACAGACCAAATTCGCGAAGTAGTCTCCCCTAGACCCTGAGCGATCACCGTGCCGTGACTTACCAGTAACATCTAAACATGTCACAGATTCCCCAATACTTACCTTACGATCCCACCTCCCCCCTCACACATCTATTGTCATGGCAGGGGAGTTCTTCTATTTGCTCTTTTGTAGGCTTTTAGACAGAAAAAACTGGAGATCTCTCCATTGGCGGGATTTGGCGAGAATAGCGTAGCAATAGAGGGGGACTTCTTTCTCTATGCGTGAAAGGGTTGGGCGATAGACTCCTAATAGTTACGTAATTCTAGTAATTACGTTACTAAGGTTAACATTGGGGCATCTCATAGAATGTGGGTTTACAAAAACCCTACTCAATTTACAACAATTAAGTTCAGAAATACAGGGCAGGTGTATGGCTGTGAATTCTGCAGTCTTCGGCACAGTTCGTTTTACACATGCAGATATAGTTTTAGTAATGTTATATTCTAAATGCATACATGGTACGCCCCTGTAGCTAAATGGCTGTATTTGAATTATTGAAGATGTTAATTTATATTTGTACATTTTGTTCTGTTCTCAGATGCTGACACACAGCCTTGCTAATTCATGGGACGCCGTCCTTGATACAAAGTCAGGATATAAAATGGCGATAAAATTTTCTATTTTGGGTGTGGAAGTCTCAATGGATGTTGCTGGTGACATCAGGCTGGACGCATTGGCTACATTTGGAGGTTGATCATTTTTTTATATATCATATTCAAATATGTTCTAGCTGTTAATGTTCACAGAAATCACTGTGTGGTAAAACTGAAAGAAGGCGTTCTGAATTGGTCAAGTTAATCTTTAATGGTACTGGCCGCCGCTGTGGCTTACTGTAAGCAGGTGCGCTTACTAATTCTACTTCGATATACCGTTCATGGGATCGAGTCTGTCAACCATCAAGTATATGAGCGAATGGCACGATGTGGCTCCTCCAATCGTGGGGTGGTTTTTACGAGCTTTCCTCCCGGTTTTCCGCTGTAATTAGCCAAGAAGCAGTGTGTAGCTGACAATCCGTAGTCATATTAGTGAAATACCCTTGTTTTATTCCAATAACATGTGTGGGCACAACAATGCTTTTCTCCAAAGTTAGTTCAGCATTTTCATTTGACATAATAACAGTCATGTAAAGTATTGCAGGATCTTTTAGTAATGCAAATAACAAAAGAATCATTCAGAACTTTTAGCAAAGTTTTTTTCTCTACATTTGGCCAAGTTTGGCTTAAACTTGTCTTCTCGAACATAAAACCCTGTGAAACTCTTGTTTTTATTTCAGACCAGGATGACAGACAGTATTGTGGTCCACATGCCCGACCACCTGGCTTATTCTTGTATTCTGACCTATCGGCTGAATTTTCCGATGCCTCATTGATTGTAAATTTTCTCAAAATAGACGGAGCCGGCCATTTTTTTAAAATATTAGACAATACAGAGTTACCAAGCACAAGACAAGTCCCTGGAATCTTAAAAGATAATCTTGTTAAATTCCTGAATATCAGCTCTGAATTATCCAGTATTGTTTCGTCAGTCCGCTACCCTCAGCCCCAGCCAGAAGCATATTTAACACAGTCACAAGTAATGTCAACGAACCAGATACAAGACATGGACAACCTACTTGAATCAATGCATAATAATACCAGAAAATTTTTGTCAGCTACAGAATTCAATTCTCACAACATCGCCAATTTCATGTTTAGTTTACAGACAGAAATGTCTGAATTATCATCCAGTCTTAGGAACATCTCCCGGACGCAATCTCTAAAATTCGATCGTACAAATAAGCTGGTGAAGTTCTCGGAGTTAGAGGCCAGACTACAGGAGACCACTGATAAACTTCAAACTTATTTCATAGAAAGCATCCACAAAATTTTAAATGGCAGAGGAAGTTCGGGAGTACAAACTTCTTTTAGGATCTCTTTCATGAGTTTTTATTTATTGATCAAAGGTCATATAGTGGTTGCTGACCAAATCACAGGCCGATGTAACGCATTCAATGAACTATACCAGGACTTTGAAGGTGAAAAAACAGTCAAATTTTATGGTTATGTTGAAACAGACCTGCTTGATATAGTAAGTGTCCTAACTGGTGGCAATTTTTTTAAGATTTTAAATAAATTTTTGGAAATACCTGGAGGATCTGCTTTCAGCCTAACATGTTCTCAATCAACAAATAAATTCGTAGCTGAGTTTTCGAGCAGTGTCAGCATCTTAGGCATCAAGCAAACCGTAACTACAATTGTGACACATCGTGGATTGGCTTTCACTGTCGAAGGCAGTGTATGGGATGTGTTCCAAGCAAAAATACTAGTGTCTTTTGATATTCTAGATTCCAACAAAAAGCTTAAGCTTAAAGGCAGGTTTTCATTTGGCGATGGTTCCCTCGTGGATGCCTTTAAGAAAAGTATACAAAAAGCTGCCGAAGCTGTAGGGGAATCTGTAACAAAGCGGTTGGAAAAAAAATTGAAACGGCTAAGGCTGCAAAGGCAGCATTTACTGATGCTCAAGAATGGCTTGAAGACCAAAAAGCTGTACTTGACGAAGCGAATTCTGTGTTTGACGCTGCCAGTAATGGCTAACGGCTAGCTAACGAAAATTTGGAAGTAGCAAAAGGCCCCTTTAAGGCCGCCAAGAAAATTTTACAGGATGCCCAAAAGAGAATTGATGGACTTTGTCAAATAGAGTCATGCGGTTCGCTCTGTATACCCGGGATTAAATTGGGCATCTGTACGCTTGATCTGTGGATCATTGAAATTCCTGTGCCATGTGCTGTATTTGACAGATGTATGATCCGCATTCCTGATCCAGCTTGTCTTGCGAAAAATGCTATCTGTGCAGTTGTACGAGCAAGTGCCTATGTTATCTTAGAGACTGCAAAATATGCTGTAGCAATTCCTTTAAGAGCTTTCGATTTAGCACAGGCAGCTGTTTCAGCTGCTAATATAGTTGTCGACAAGGCAAGGATAATTGTTGAGCTAGCCAAGGGAGTTGTAGATTTGGCGATTCTCAGCTTGGAAATTTT
Organism: Mopalia muscosa; assembly: GCA_031763545.1. Classification (NCBI taxonomy): domain Eukaryota; kingdom Metazoa; phylum Mollusca; class Polyplacophora; order Chitonida; family Mopaliidae; genus Mopalia; species Mopalia muscosa. The sequence continues at coordinate 3,221 of JARFOD010017462.1, forward strand.
GAAAATTGCCGCTGACGCTGCTGTTGCAGGCCTAGAGCTTGTTAAAGAAGCTGTAAAACTTGCGAAAGAGGTAGTGGATTTCATAGCCCGTGAAACCATACCCAATCTTGTTGACGCCAGAGACTGTGGATTTGATTTAGAATTATCACAAGACCTTACCGCGTTTGATGTGTATTGTGACATTAATCTATTTTCCAAGGGATGGAATAAGATTCGTTTTACAATTGATTTCGGCAATGTACTCGGTAGCATCTGGAATGCTGCCAAAGCTATCATCGATAACGCCCTGAGTTCGATTCCTAATTTGTTTGGAAGACGTAAAAGAGAAATTGAATTCTCTCTACAGTCAACGTTACACAGCCATTTTAAAAAGAGAAGCACAGGAACATCTTCAGCGAAAGCTAACACGACAGTTTTTGGCTTCAATAATGTGGATTTCTGGACTCAACAATGTAATGCCTATCAGCCTATACTGAAATTTTTGAGCGAAGGAGTGGATATTCTAAGGAACATAACCCGTGAGATGGTCAGTCGAACGAACAACGTGATGAAGATTGTCAACAGTGAAACACACGGGGCATATAACTCCACTCAAAACGTAACCCTTGAAAATGCTAATGTTGATCTTAACATTGCCCAGGAGGACTTTAACCTTACATCAGATGACCTTGTAAAGGCAATAAATCAAACTAAGCCAGAGGATGATCCAGTGTATCGTGAAAGTAAGCTTACATCAGAGTTCATACTTCAGCAAAACAGAGACAAAGTTTCCAGTATTCTGAATTTTCGGATTGTTCCCACCTGGAAAAGTAAAATGGAAAATGTATCCAAACAGATTTTCAATAATGGTCAATGTGTTAGCTTTTATGACTGCGTTATTTGGGCTTTCGGTGAAATTTATCAGTTGGTAGATTCAGTGGAATCACAGCTTGTTTACGCGGCAAAGTTAAATCTGCCAGATTTAGAACGGGGCTACTTTGAGCTTCTAAGTAACGAAACACGAGGAGTTGTCGATGTACAAAATGTCTCAAAAATCATGCTAGAAGCTTTAGACCTACTTCAACTCACAGGTGTTTTTTGTGGAACGCTACCGAATATAACACACCATCTTGAAAACACCACAGTGATCAAAGGAAATAACCTCACCCTTAAGTGCTACGCACAGGCTAAACCCTTTCCAACTTACCACTGGTATAAAAATGGAGAAAGGATCGCTTCGGGAAAAGACATGGTGAGCTTTGATGTGACCAATATAAACGACAGTGCCATATATAGCTGTGTGGCAGGCAACCACATTGGAAACTCCACTGCATCAAGAGCTTTTGTGTCTGTTGTGTTTGCCCCAGAAATTACAGTCGAGTTTCCAACTCCGACAACTGTCTTACAAAACGATGAGGTCACAATGGCCTGTACCGCCACAGGGGCCCCGCAGCCCAGAGTAGAATGGCACACCAGCTCTACTCCCACTGACAGACACTCTAGCGGAGGATATCAAGATCGGCTTGTCATCAAAAACACGCTCCCCAGTCACTCTGGGATTTATATGTGTAAGGCAGTCAATGTGTATGGCTTAGACAGTTCTAACGAGGCCATCTTGCATGTACTTCAAGGTAAACCTACTTGTCCACAGTTGGAAGTATATGTAGGCTATTGGACCAAATCATTTAACTCTTCTGAAACAGTGCTGCACAAAGCAGGTATTCAGCCTGTGAATCTGGAAATAGGCTTCTCAGAAGTTTTGAAAGTACTAGCTACCGATAGCCTCCAGTTCCTAGTAGAATTAGCAGAGGAACAACTGATCAAGGTGACTGTCCGTATAGAATGCAAATCTGTACCGCTGTGTACCAAACTTAATTGTCGTGAGAAACACAATGAATTAGTACATAAGCTTGAACGAGACTGGGAGAAAGTTCGAGAAAAGCTATACGACCGACCTCTTCTTGCTATCGATGACCAAATGTATTTTCTCAACTCAGCCATCCGAGATGTGCCTACAATCAGAAGCACATGTCAACCAGGCTATCATCAGTTTCAGGAATATGTCTGTGGTAAGTAAGCTTTTGCCAATGTCTATATCCCAGTTTAAAATTTTAGTTTGATCTGTTTGACATCACATTTGAAATCAGAAATGTCCCATTTAATCAAATTTGACATTATACTCTTCATCTTTCATGGTTTGCAGTTGATACAAATGGGGGTTACGTATTGCCTATCCCAGTGATCAACAACCCAAAACCATCAGACGCCCTGTTTGTATCTTGGCAAAGTCCTCAGGAACTGGAAATCTTTATCAAAGGCACGTATATTTGTTTTTGTCTCAACTGAGCTCGAGTCTGACATAATGAGGCTTTCGGATTGCTGAATGTCCGGTGAACACGTATTGCCAGTCTCTTATCGTCAACAGTTTGCTTCACAGAAACAAAAATCACTTAAACCATTTAGGAACTTTTCATCAAAAACATAAATACTCCTTTGAGTGACAATCAAAAGTCGTTGATATCAGATTTTGGTGTTAAGAATTTAACAACAATTGGGATAAAGCGCTTTTTCTGGTATGGCCACATGGTTACAAGGTAGAACATTCGCCCCAATTCCAAAATGATGTACAGAGCTGTTACATGAGGCAACTTCTGTATCATTATTTTGTGTCAGTTTGCTTCGTAAATTTGAAAAAAAAAACATTTATCTAGAGATATGACAATATCGCACTTGGTTTGTTTAGTTCGATACCTTCCTGACATGATTTATTAACTTGTAATCTTCACACATGCCTTTAATTTAAACATTCATCCGTTTTTGTTTGTTTGTTTTTTTAATTGATGAAGTTTTTCAGAACCAAAATGAAAATAATTAAAATTCTATTATGACCATCGGAATAATCATCTAATTTTAAAGAATAACTTTACAGGCTATACAGTGATTTTGATGCGTGACAATTCGGAAATTCTCCTGAACGTTACCACCAATCAGACAGTGTATGAGTTACCATTCTCCTCCACTGATAATTTAAGCGGATATGAAATTTGGATACGAGTTTTTACCTCGTCTATGCACAGTGCTTGGGCCAATCAAACCCTGGCTGAAATGTCCTCTCCAGATCCTGACACAGGTATGTCCTTTTCGTGTCTGTTCAAAAGTATTTAGCTAAAAAACACTTGGAAACTGTTTGAGTTGTAGGCTTTTGTACCAAACAGAAAAGCACATGGAAAACGTCAGACGAGTACATATGTTAAAAAAAAATAGCTTGGGTGTCGATTCAGTTTTTCCTTAACACACCGTAAAATTCATAAAACTGCCCATGTAAAGTTACACTTTTGTAGAGTTTTGATCGGTCGGCTGTTTCCTACGCAATCAAATTGCTGCGAATAAGGAAAATCCTCTAACGTTGTAACGACAAAACGTTGCTAGCATGAACCTTAAATTCGTTATTGTATTTTGTTTCTAATTTTCAGATGATGGGTCTCAAATGGACTTGATTCTTGGATTGAGCATAGGATTAACCAGTGCCGTATGCTTAATAGTTTTCTCTGTCGTTCTGATATATACCATGGGATCTAAGAAATTAATGGCCTACTCCCTTCCCCACTGGTTGACAGTGAAGAAAAAAGTGGATGTTAACCTCACTGATCACCCCGACCCAATGGACAAATGTCCAGATGACCATTAATACATCAAAGTTGTAACTGCAAAGGCGTCAACAAAACGCATTCCTTTAATTTCCAGAAAGTTGGCAAGTTTGAAAGCTCCACAAAAGTTCCACTTACTTCGAAAGGAACAAGACCAGAAATGTTAACTTTTTTTTCTAAAAGCCTTCATAAAATATCAATAATGCAAACGCAAAGACATATATAGAGCTGTTTATGCTCGACCCAATACGGTTGTGTATAGTATATTTCTTATACTAATAGTCTAAAACATATTTACGTTACTAACAGTAATGTTTTTAATGGACCAAGGTCACAACTCCGAGAAACGACAAGATACGCATGTCAGGTATGAAGAGACAGTCAAGTAGATGTTATATAAAACATGAAAAGCAAAACGATATTTGAATGTCTCTTCATTCCTGATGATAGTTTATTACTTTAAAAAACCGAAATATAGAAACATAACATACATTTCTTGGCGTGTTTCGGAGTTGTGACTTTGGTCTACAATGCTAAATTGTTTAATTGAATCGCGGTCTGGTTTTCTTTATGTGCTCTTTTTATAAAGCTTTTTTAATATTACATCGTATAATGCAGGTTTGTATGCTCCGTGTAAACATGACAACCGAACGCGTTTGAACATCGTTTTTTTTTTTTTCGTTTTTTTTCTTTTTTTTTTCTTTTGCAGGCTACAAAACTTTCTCGTTAGCTTAACCAACGATTTTTATTTCTTTTCGGATGGCATCGATGAGAACCGATCATGTGAGGCATTGGGGTCAAGTGTTACCCCTACTGGCTAATAAATTGTGTTTGTTTGATAAGGGTCTATCGCTGTGCTAAATATTATTTCGCTCACACGACAGCGTGCCAACACAATGGGCGAAAAAAATCGCTTCCACTCCTGGGGCAAAAAACAGCGGTTGGGGCCAAAAAAAAACAGCGGCTAAAGAGGACAATCGGGTACATGCTGCCCCATAGCTCTGAGAGCCCCGAGAGACTGTTGTAAATGCTGTTAATACGTCAAAGAAACATCTTCAAAAATGAAGAAAAATTCAATCGTTTGTAGTCATACATTTCATACTTACATTGTATCTAATAAACAATTTTGTAACAAATTTTGTTGTTGCTTAATTTTTTCGTTCCAATTTTGTAATGATTTTGTCCCCTAAGTTTGGTTTACTGGGCAATCTGATTCAAATAAGATCCAAAAAGCTCCCCATATTTTGTTTGTCGCAATTACCGTCCTAACGTAAAAGGCAATCGAAATAATTTTAACGTTCACAGAGCTGCTTCCCAAACCTGGTTTGTGAATGCCAAAGATTTTCTGCTGACGAGCCGGAGCTGCTTCTTGCAACTTTTAGCATTGTCTATTTTGACGATACATCGCAAAATAAGCTTTTGCATGTATAACTATTCTCAGCTTTATTCTGCATGTGTTTATCACGGTCTCGTGTTAGCCGGATTTTTACTGTACAGCTGGGACGGTGATCATTCATGAAATGCAACAAGCCTGAGTTAGTTGTGGTGGGTCTTTGTATCAGATAACACTTGCTATAAGCAAAACACAGGGAATCCTTTTGATCTCATTAAACCGTATAGTGCACTGGGTATTAGACTCGCCTGAAAAGGTAAGTGTACGACTATCCATTAAATCTGTTAAACTCGCTCATCTTGTTACTTTTGAGTATTGTATTGGGTTCCTCAATATCATATGACCTTAAGCAGAGAGAGTGGTCGCCAATATGTTTAGTTCATTGTTATGGTCCTATTACAATATACCAGAAGTCGGTCAGATACGTAACGATTCTATTCCCGCGAGACTAGAGTTATCAGATCGTCAACAAGCCGTGTATGGCAAGCCGTTTTATCATTTCTACCTTTATTCTACATATGTTAAATTCTTTTCCACATATGTTGAATTCTTTTCCACATATGTGAAATTCTATTCCACACATGTAAAATAAATGACTATTTTACATATGTGGAAAAGATTTTCACATATGTGGAAAAGAATTTAAAACAAGCCTTCATTCAACATGTGTGGAAATCTTTTTCACTTATGTAAAATAAAAAGGTGAGTGGAACTCTTTTGTAGATATCTGAAATAAAAACATCAGTTATTTAAGTTCTTTAAGTGGCATTTAGAAGTTAGATAGTTAATAACAAGTGAGAATTCCTTATGGATAACAACTTCTTGGTTTTATTAGTCACAACGTTTCCATCTCATTTTCCAGAGATCGTTTTCAAAGCATCCTCGATCTCAATTACAGACTTCTCCCTCACAGCCTGTGTTCAGCAGCGATAAATTTGTCCAAAAAGTACAATCTGATCGGAATGACACCCACCCTCTGCATTTTCTAGCCAAGAACAAATGAGGTAGACTACATGGTTAAATAGGCCTATAATTGCGACTGTTTCTGGAGAGAACATTACTACGTCTGATTCGTCGGGAAAATAAAATGATGCAGACTACAATAAAAGTACTGAATAAGAATAAACCTGTGGCCTAATATAAATAAATGAATGGTTTTGCATTGTTAACTGTAGGCTAAATCTATGGGGTTTTCGACTTGTGGCAGTTTGCACTCAATGACCTATATATATAGCATGTAGGTCAATGTCTTCGTCTTGTGTTGTTGTTGTTGTTATCTTGATACATAGGATCATTTTTTTTTAATTTAATTGATTTAGGAGCGTGCCCTGCTGACGCCAATCTTGCACAGCACGTGGAATATATTCCTATGGTCTTTGCATTCGTCTTGAAAGTTTACACAAGACGATAGGAGCACAAATGAAGGTTTGATACGGTTCCTTGCTGAGGGGGGAAATCATTTCTCAGTAAGCGGAAGACTTTTGTACATATCTAAAATTAAAATTTATTTTACATAAGTGAAATTCTTTTCCACATGTGTGAAATAGTTAGGTTTTTGGTGTTTTATTTTACTTATGTGGAAAAGAATTTCACATATGTTGAAAAGATTTCTGAAATAGTATTTCTCAAAAGTGAAAATCTTTTCAACATTAAGTAAAAAAGAATTTCACATATGTGGAAAAGAATTGTAGCCTACATAGCTAAATAAAACCAAACCGTATTCGACATATGTAGAATAAAGGTAGAAGTGATAAAACGGCTTGCCATAGCTGAAGAAGCTTGGAAGAAATTGACAGCATGGCGGTTATAGCATATACTCATATGCCTTCTCATTTTTTTTTAAGGTTATTGGAATATATTTAGATGAAAAGTTTAAAGTGGGAACATGAATAAAATTATTAAATTCATTTTAGTATTAAAAAATCTAAGGAATGTAAAGCGAATAGATACATGAAAGTCGCTGTTTGAACTCTTCGAAAAATTGCTCCAATAGAACCATTAAAGGTTCTTCGGCTTATGGTTCTGTTGGAATTCTATATGGTTATGTTTGGCTACTTGTTTCAGTTGCGTTTTTTATATATATCTTTATGGCGTGTCTAACCATGGAGCTATAAAGAGATACTGCATCGTATATTGCCAACATTAAGTTGCACACAGCTTTACGAAGAATCTCGCATTGTATCCCATTGTACCCCGTATAAAAGCATGATCAATACACAAACATTAATTGGCCAGCATGGAGGTTATGTGGATATTGAGACTAATTGCCACAATTTCCCACTTTGGGCACCATTCTTAAATATGATTGACTCTCCTTCCTACGTCGAGTTGTCTTGGTCTCGTACACCGTGAAAGCTCTCGGGAGAATACGATTGGTTGGGCACCACTTGATTAGCTTCGCGTGAACTAGCTTTGTAAACATAGCCAATACATACAATATTGATTTACTGTTATTAATATTGTATGTATTGGCTATGTTTACAAAGCTACACGTGAACCCGACTCTTCTCGCCTTAATGTCCACCACGGCTGGAGAGTCTGGTAACCGTGCCATGTCTCAACATTCTCGGCCATTTACGTACCGTAAACAATCTCTCAAGTAATGCTGTTTATTTCAAGAGAGGTAACTCGTAAAGATTTATTTTAGCATATGAGTTATCCATGTGTTTATTGTTTATGTCTGAAGGCTATTCTTGTGTTGATATGACGTCATTGGAGCTACATTATTTTTAAAATACTTGCAGCCGACGAAATTTAAATTATTTGCAACAATTAATACATAAAAAAGGAACAATGTCTTCTTTGAAAGTGCCCCCGTGAGGGAACGGGTGGGCCATTGCCCTGCAGAATACTCCCTCGGCTTCCTCGGTCGATCGTAAGAGGCGAGA
>JARFOD010017473.1:0-11126 GCA_031763545.1 Mopalia muscosa
TTGGGATCTGATTTGAACCCATGATTATACCCACTCCCTTAAGATTTATATTTCTGCCTCTTTATTGTGTCATCCTTTGTGTCTGTCGTCATATAAGTGAAATACTGTTGAGTACGACGTTAAACACCAATCAAACAAACAAATTATTGTGTCATCCTTGTTCCTTGATAGAATACTTCCGATGGGATAAAGTGAGTCACACTCACCTCTTGTTATTATTATTATTATTATTATAACGCTTATCTATTATTGTTATGATTTTTAGGGGGCCCGTGTATGGATTCCAGACCCTGATATTGTTTGGCGGGCAGCGGAACTCCAGGAAGATTACGATGGAAAGGAAAAAGCCAAACTTAAAATACTCTATGAAGATGGTCCGGTAAGGCCTTGTTAATTTATATAACCTTTAAATAAGTATGTTAAAAATGTTGTCATAACTTTAATATCGAAATCAGACAATTTTAAGAAGGCTAGGTGCAGCGTGAAGTGGATATTCCGTCGTCTTTAACTCAAATACCCTTGAGTACGACGTTAAACCCTAATTAAACAGGCCCATGTTCATGGCTCAGTGGTAGAGAGTGTGCTTCTTGAACTGAACATGCTCAGATTTACCGTTCATGGGTTCGAGTCCGCCTTTCGACCATCAGGTATATGAGCGAGTCACAATTTGTGGCTCCGATAATTGCGGGGGTGGTTTTGAAGAGGTTTCCTCCCGTTTTTCCACCGTAATAAGGCCGTGTACAGTGTGAAGTGGACAATCTGTCGTCATATAAGTCAAAACCCTTGAGTAGGACGTTAAACACCAATCAAACAAACAAACAATCTAGTAAATAGGCTGCTGTTGATAACCAATAGGGCTTTTGGTGAGGTATTAAATCTCTAACAAAACTTTTCTGATGCAGGTGTATATGCCTTCAGGATGAAATAAATATTTCAGAAAGACTGTTTATGAACTTTATTTCAGTTTGATGGAAACTGGAAAGAGAAAACTTCTGGTTATTCTTTGTTTGATTCGCCCTGCAAATTTCATCATAGTTTGAAGTCTCCCAGACCAAAAGTCAGTCAAGCAAGTTGATTGGGCATGTGCAGTTATTGTTCTGTATCCTGATTGGTCAGCCTGAATGACCTTTGTTATTTGAACCTGGCTGGTTTTGATTGGCTGATTCATATAAACCTATTTGTCTATCCAATCATAGGTCAGTTTAAATGACCATTTATCACTGGCTGTGTTTGATTGGCTAATTTCTCAGTTTTAATAAAGTTTTGGTGTTTGCTAATTATATTGGTTTGATGGTTGTTGAAAGATTAACAAAGGTACAAGGTTGGTGTTGGTGAGTTGTGGAATAATTTGAATGAAAGCGTATTTTTCTGATTCCAATTGGATGGTACATGTATTAGGTTGCTTTTGACCAGTGTGTTTGAAAAAATGTATGTAATTAACTGTAATTGCAAGCCTGTGGGTGGTTTAGTTAATCATAAAACTAATTAAATGTTTTGAATAACTCTTGCTGGGCCGACAAATTAGTACCATCACAATTGTCAAAATCAGGAAAATATCAAGTAACATAATCTGACAGATAAGTTTCCACAGCCATTTTGGAAATGGAAAACATATGGGCGTCTAAAATATTTCAACCCCAAATTAATGTCAATATGCTACTATTTTCATGGCCTGCGACCGTGTCTTAGTTGTTAATGAGTGCACTTTGAGCCTAATTCGATGTATGGATCAAGTCTGTCTGTCGTCGATCCTCGGGTTTATAAGTGAGTCATAAGATGTTGCTTTGGCAATCGCGGAGGTTTTTTTTTTATGAGGTTTTCCACTATAATTATGCAAGGGACAGTGCTAAGTGGACAATCCGTTGTCATATAAGTGAAATACCCTTGAGTACAACATTAATCCCCAATCAAACAAACAAACAAACAAACTCAGATTTCCACCAAAAAGTCCAGTTGCTTGACGTAGTAAAACAATGTTACCCTGAGAATAAGTATAATAAATCTACCAAACACCGGTTCGCAATGCAACACAACTTGTCAAAATAATCTAAGTCTGATTCTATTTAATAATTTAAATCTATAGCCCTTGTAATTATTATTATTATTTATATCTCAGTTCTCCTGGAAAGTAAGTATTGGCCTTAAGACTGTCTAATTATTATTATTCGTTATGATGTATCAGTTATTATTTTGAATTACCTGATTTTGAAAATGTGATGTTTTGTATTGAGGTTGATATTTATGTGCATGAATGTGTGATACTAATGGGCACCATTATGTTGCTGATATATTTGTTAGCATTTTTCAAATTTAATTTTAATCAACCAATGGTTTCATTACCAGTCAAATGCTGAAACTAGTTCAATCTAGAGGATGGTTTATATGAGGTTTCGTCATGGTTTTCCAATGACAAAGAACAGTGTGAAACTGGCACTCCGTTATTATATAAGTAAAATACCCTTGAGTATGACGTTAAACCCCATTCAAACAAACAAACAAACTAACTTTTTATCTTTGGCATAGCCATGCCTCAGATCAGCATAAAAGGACTAACTCTAAGGACACTATGTTATGAGCTCAGTCTCACTGTGTATACTTAACAATAGCCTCTGTCTGAGGGGCGCTCTAGCTAAGCGAGCTCGCGGGTTAGTGAGTACGCTTCCTAAACTCAACCTGCTTCGATTTACAGTTCACCGGATCGAGTCTGCCTGTCGACCATCAGGTACATGAGCGAGTCACATGTTGTGGCTCTGGCAATCATGGGGGTGGTTTTTAGGAGGTTTTCCACCATAATAAGGCTGTGTACAGTGTGAAGTGAACAATCGGTCATCACATAAGTGAAATACCCTTGAGTACGATGTTAAACACCAATCAAACAAACAAGCAAATCTGCCTGAAGGAGTTTGTTTGACGAGTAGCAATGCTGTCTTAACTTAGCACTGAAGGAAACTTTTCAACATTATAGAAACGCTTCACATCTTGGTTGTGCTAGTGTCAATTATTTTTGGAATACACCGCTGTCATATAAGTGAAATACCATTAAGCATGCATGAAAACACTGATCAATCAATCAATCAATCAAGCAATCAAGCAATATAATCAATTCAATCAATCAATTAATCTGTCTGAAGGAAGTCTGTTCTGAGCTTTATCTGACTGCTGATCTGTTTGCGCCATGAGACCAACGAGACCTGTTTCTGTAATATGTTGCCAGCGATGATGATTAAGGGTGGTTTCTTTCAACCCTTTCGCCTGCACACTGTCCTTAGAGTGAAATCACCTAACAAAGAAACACATTTAAAGCAATTAAGTATATAGGTAGATAGGTACAGTAGTTTAAATATTAGACTGCTGGCCCTGCTAGCTAGAGACCCCAGTTCAGGCCACATATGGAGGGAGCTTCATGTTGCCCTGATGCTCCCAGAGCTAAAGGGGCAGGAAGCCGATCTGTTTGCGGTGTCTGTATTGCTTCCTGTTCTTGTCCTGTGTTTGTCCCGTCTTGTCTTTGTTTGTTACCAGTGCTGTCGAGGGTGGTTTCCTTCACCCATTGGGCTGGCACGTCATCAAAGATCTATCTCAACATAAAAAAAAATGTAGGTAAAGTTCTACTTACCATACACTATGAGTATAGTGCTAATCACAAAGTAAATCAACTCACTTTCTTTTTATTATCATGCATATATATTATACAGTGGTTTGATATTGCAGTTATTTTCACAGACATGCTTCTCATTATCTTTATTTTATTAGCAATGTTTCATATACTGTAGGAATGGCAGGTGCTATGTGCATGCTACATATAGCTAGTTAAAGCTTGCAAACCAATACAGGGTTTTCTGGTTATGACGTTACAACAACAGAGTGACGTCCCTTTGCAAAATGACTTTGGCCTCTGTGCCATAAAGTGGTAGCGTCATTTAGCAAAGGGACGTCACTCTGTTGTCGTATTGTCATAACTTGAAAAACTCTGTATTGCATTATCTGTTTTGTCAAAGATGATGTTATAAGCAATGCTGCATGTATGTTAGTGTGATTACTTTAAATTTAAATTAAATTAAAATTAAATTGAGAAGATAGTAAAAAGATAGTATTTTGGATTTAAGTGTAGGCCTATATCTGAATTTGGTGTGAAGGGTTGGAGGGAGCTATGAATAAAGTTAAATTTATTTTAAACTACTGGGCGCTCATCAGATTTGTGAGGTGGGCAGGCATGGTTAGTGCCGGGCTCAGCCGCCCAGTGTGGGCAGAACCTGGAGCTTCCTGTTGCCCTGGTGCTCTCAGAGCTAAGGGGGAGCACTGAGCTGATTTATTGTACATGTATTGCTTTGAGTGTACATGTGGGTGTCTTGTGATTGTCCTGTCCTATCTTAGTGTGTTGCCTGTGGTGTCAAGGGTGGTGTTTCTCCATCCACTGGGGGCCGGCGGCCATGGCTCAGTGGAAGCGAGTGCACTTCCTGAACTGAACATGCTTCGATTTACGGGTTCGAGTCCGCCTTTCGACCATCAGGTATATGAGCGATTCACATGTTGTGGCTTCAGCAATCGAGGTGTGGTTTTTACGAGGTTTCCTGCTGGTTTTCCACTGTAATAAGGCAGTGTGAAGTGGACAATCCGTCGTCATATAAGTGAAATACCCTTGAGTACGACGTTAAACGCCAATCAAACAAACAAACAAAACAAACCTGTGACCTGACAATTTATAGGTGTATGTACCTTCAGATGAGTAGATGAGTTTGTATACAGCATTTAACCCCAGACAAACAAAGCTATAGCCTTGTGTATGGTGTTCTAGCCAAAACCTTTAAAAAAAAAATGGTGCCTTGAAATTTATCAAAGTATTAAGGTAATTTTGATGAGTGTGTCTTACAAACAGCCCAACTGGTCCCACTTCTACATAGTGATCCTTTACTGAACTCATCTTAAGTGTCCGGATATACAGACAAGCAATTCTGCAGTTATTGTGTTGTCTTGATACATCATGGCAAATTATGCTATGTGGGTCTTCACAATGCGGAATAGATTGATGATTTTATCTCTGGCCTTCATCGAGAACTCACTGACCTTACCACTGTTGTGTTGTTTTTATTTCCTCCTGCTTACTTATATTCCTACTCTGGCTTTTTTGTGCTTTTCTCGCCTTCTTTCTGGTTTCAGCTGATATTGCATGTTTTTGGTACTGGAAAACCCCTAGAGCTTGACTCATGTTTATCCGTATTTTAGAACTGAATAAAAACGGACAATTAGATTCTTACCTTTATGACACAAGACAATCGTTCGTTAACACCTCTTTCACATCCTTCCCAAACAGTGGTCACATCAGAAAATTTATGTACATGTGTGTGTATGTGAGGTGATGGAAATGTGGAACTAACGAAGTTGGATTTAATTGTATTTTCAGGTGGTCATGTCCCTGATAAGATTATAAAGTGTCCTAACAGCAAATGTTCTTGTGCTAATTCCTCTTCAAGCTCCAGTGAGTGTAATAAACTAAGGTCATGCTGTTCAGACAGTCAAGGGCAGCATGAGTCAAGCTCTAGGGTGCCTCCGTTATTTGATACATTGTCATGTAACTCTAACACGCCCAGTGAAGGGGGCAGTAGTGACAGTGAAGGTTGGCTTGTAACTCCTCCGCCTTGTTTTACTGCAGGTGGGAATACAGAAGACATGGAAGTCAGTCCGCTGGAAAACCTTCTAATAGAACATCCAAGTATGTCTGTGTATCATAAAAAATCAAATAAAAATTGTCCAGAGGAAACAGACTCTAGTAAACGTCCAGCAAGTTCTCGATTGAAAGCCAAACAGAATAAAAAACAAGTGGCTGTGCAGCAGTCTCAGCCTCCTTGCCGTCCAAAAGCTGTGGCTGAAAGGGCTGGTCTCCTTGTCCAATTGCAATCCAACAAAACCAGCCAGCGACAGAAACAGAAAACTGCAGCTCGAGAGAATACAAAAAAAGCTATTGCGCGTCAGAACAGAGCCAAGGAATTCAAAGCTAAAGGCAGACATCGTAACTGCACCGACCGTAAGATGAACCGCAGCGGAAGGATGAGTATCCGTGCCTGTTAGACACCTGAACCAAGACACCTGTGAAAAGTTTGAAATACTTTCTATTTTGAGAAAGTCTGTCCATTTTTTGTCCTTATCTAATGACCACATTCAAATGCAGATCGAATCTTTTACAAATATGCCTTCTAATGAAGCAACAGAAAATATCGGCTGGCCTAAAATATATTGTAATAATAAGTTTAATGTAATCAAAAATCTCTTCCTCATTAAATAGAAAGTGGTGTAGTTTTAACAACTTACGATGTAAGATTTAACAGACTTTCACTGATAAGTTTTACACACATTAGTTCTTTGACAATTAATTCTTTCCTGGTTGTTCTTTCAAATAGATTTGAAAAGAAGTTTTGGGGTTAGACAGAACTTCTCTAAATTATGGGAGATAAATGGACTGAATAAGATCCAATTTGCCATACTTTTGTGATAACCTGTTATATTTATAAGTAGATCAACCCATGCCTGTAGAGATAATCTTGTGGAATATTCAATTTAATCTGATAATGGCCAGCTTTTATTTGTGTCATACATGTACAATGTACAGATAATTCATTTCTTAATGTCAAATTTATCTCCTTAAATATTTTTATAAATTATTTATCAGGATTGCAGTTTAACACTACAATACTAGCTTACATTCAAACGTCTAACCTTGATGAAGCAATACTTTCATGTTTAGTTCTGGTCAATTATACAGTGAATACTCTGTACAATGTATATTTCCATGTGAGACATGGTAAACTGGTGGTTCAAGAGAAATATGTGCTCAGTAGTAGGCCCCAATTAGCCCGTTTGACCACACCTAATTATAGACACCAAGCAGCATACTGAGCACATTTGTCTGATTGATATCCATTGTTTCCATAATACTGTGTAAAAATTGTAAAAAAAACATTACAATTGGGAGAGTAAAAGTCATTTGATCAAAAGGACATTTAATGGCAGATTTTTTAAAATGAGTTTTTTTTTAAACCAGATTACAAATGGACTAGATGATGAAAGAATAAGATTTTACGAAGTAGAAAAAAGAACTAATTGAAAATGAAATACGTACAAAAAAATATTTAAAAAAAAAAAAAAATTGCAAAATTAAAGAAAAAAAAAAATGAAATGGGCAACTAGCATAAAAAATATATAATAAAAAACATTAAAATTGATTATCCAAAAAACAAAAAAACAAACTTGCCACTTTTTAAGGTTGTAGTTATTGTATGTAATGTTATATTAATACTCATTTCCCTCTATTTTTAAATCAAATATTCATTTACTGTTTGTGTTAGGTTGATGTTAAATGCCAGTGAAACTGGACGCTAGTAGAATAAACGTTTTTACAAATAAGTTTTGATTTTTATATGTAAAGTTGTTTTTGATTTAATGCTCTTTTAGTTTAAATTTAAACCTGCAGGAATGAGAATGTGAGAAAAACATTTCTTAAAGGGTTAAACTTTTATTGCTGCAAGAATGCTTATTAGCGAGATCTGTATCCAATTATCCACCGATTACTGAGAATTAATTTACCTTTGTTTTGTCTAAAAACTAAAATATTTGTGACTAATTCATATAGCTGAAAGCAGCACATTGATATAACTTTTACCTTTCTCTTACAAATTTTTAAGCTGTTGTCTTTTGCCTAATGATCAATGTCAATAATTGGTTTTTATTTTGACATCTTATCCAATGGATGTTTCAAGTTTTAAGCCATTCAGATTAGGCCTAGATGAAATATATATCTGCACGAGAGTAGTATAAATATTATGTATTGTATACCCCCACGTGGGATTGTAATATCTGTAAATACAAACTTTAGCTTTTAAATAATATATACCGGTAAAACAGAAAAGTTATTATCAAACATGTTAATAATATATCAAATAGTTTTAGATGTGTAGTTGAATTTATATGTAGAGATGTTTTATAAGGGTTTTGTATCCAATAGGGACACTTAAATGTATGTTTTGATCTGTGTCTTTTTACCTTATACAGTCTAATCAAGGAAGTTTTTATATATTTCTACTCACCAAGAATATGCTATTAACTTTTAACTTTTTCTGTTATCTGTTAAGATTAAATACTAAAGCCACACATATTATATTTAACTTATAATTCAATAGTATTGAATTCAACTACATTGTAAAGAGTTTATTTATTTAAAAGCTACATTATTTGGTTCGACTATGTCTCATTTAAATCGATTAAAGAACACAATACAGTGACAACTGAAAAGGGGTATCTCCTTTTTAAAGTCAAGGAAGTGTAGCTTGTACATTGTAGCACTTGTATATTACACACAATGCTAGTCTTAACATTTTTATAATTGAAAATTTCATGTTTTAAAAAAGCTGATCAGAAATGTGTTTTATGTACCTATGTATGTAGATCTTGTTTCTTAATATATTTGAGACGAAAGGAATTTATTGTTACCAATATTCTTATTTCAATTACCTCTTTGTTAAGTACATTTACAATGCTATAAAATCTGTGAAAATTGTATGATGTATTTAACAGTACATGTATAAAAATGAAGATTGAACATTTCTTCAAGTATGAAATGTAATTCCCCAGGTCCAAACTCCATACTCGTGATGAGTGGAGTTCGCCTCCTGCTCAGATTCATCAAACCACTGACTTCATTGTATGTATCATTCTCCATCCATGTATATACAAAGTTTTGATGTAAGGATTGAGTTTCCAATGACTATCTGCATGTTAATTACACTATTGCTTACATGGAAACATTTCAATTAGGTGCTGTTTTTATTTATGTGCTGATTATTTGCTGTCTTTTTTTTCGTTTTTACTGAAAGATATGTATTTTCCAAAATACCTCATATATTGTTAAATTTCAATATTTGCTTGCTGCATAAATGTACATTGAACAGCAATATAGGCCTTTTTTACATACATTTTACCATGTATAACAAGTCAGCTCAGGCAAGAAGCATTGTATTATAGGCCTATAAGTCCTTCCATTCTGGTCTCAGTAAAATTTTTCGCATGGGTACAAAGTACTTTTTTTCAAGGTCATAGAATGTTATGTAGATATTTTTTCTCCCCAATTTCTATTTCGTTGATCTGCCATATTGAGAATAACTGCAAAAAAGGCCTGCTGCTTTTGTTTGATATTTGTTAAGAGCTGTGAAGCTGGAGGTTACTGGTAAATTGCTCAATATCTCTTGCACATTCATACATTTCCTGACTTTTGACAGCCAGTAAGCCAATGTCAATCCAGTGGTTAATTATATCAATGGATGTGTCCTTTAAATGAATAACTTGACAATGTAGGGGAGTGAGATACTGTAGAGTTGAGTAAGATTGTATAAATATGTTTTAGCTAACATGTGTTTTTGAAAACAGAAGGCTGATAATATAAACTCAGAATGATTCAAGTTTATTGTTTTTTACTCAAAATCTCTGATTTTCGGCAGCATATACTAAAATTGTTATGTGTAGAATACATTGTTTGTTAACGTTAAAAATGTTATGTGTGTACAAGAACTCAAAAGAGTATCACTGTAGATCGTATGTGTGTAGGAAAAAAAGTGAAAAAGCAAATATGATAAGAAACTAAAAGATGACTGTAAAATGTAGATGTATAAGCTTTCAGCTTGTATGATTGTGCATCTGAATTGGTTTATGATGTGTTTTAGCCACAATATTCTCCCTGTTTTAACCATAACAAAGCAGAATTAAAATTATTAAAAAAAATAATAAAAGGTTGTTTTTTTTTATTACATGTATTTACCATCGCTACTATAGTAGAGGGGGACTTTGAAATGATACTTGGTGTCCATTCATCTTTCATCACAAATGTTTGTAAAGATGCTAGCTTGAAAACTTCTCCCTGTTAAGACTTCAGATGGGATTGCATTTGATTTCATCAAATTACGCGTAGGCAAAGAT
Source organism: Mopalia muscosa (assembly GCA_031763545.1). Lineage (NCBI taxonomy): Eukaryota > Metazoa > Mollusca > Polyplacophora > Chitonida > Mopaliidae > Mopalia > Mopalia muscosa. The sequence goes on from JARFOD010017473.1 coordinate 9,958, forward strand.
TATGGCTGCCATTACATAATTGTGCATTATTTAACCAATATTTATGTGTTGTGAACATGGTAGTTTGATGGTATGGTCAGCATTGCATTATTTCACAATATTCATGTGTGTACATGTTGTGAACACGGATTAACCATTATATAATATTCAATCTTATGTTTTGTGAACATGATAACTTCAGCATATTATGCCATAGGAATAATGTCATCACAACATCCGTATAAAGGTCGTGAACAAGATATAAACAGTGTAATTAAACACAAGTTTTTCAAATTTTGGAAATGCATTGGTCTTGCACGAAACTACATTCCTATATAAAATGGGACAATTCCAATCAAATTTTTGTTTTCCATGGTAACATTATAATACAAAATAATAATAGTACACCAGATGGCAATTCCATTCATCTGTATAGAGGGCATGAACAAGATAAAAACAATACCACCTAATAACAAAGGGTTTTCAAATTTTGGAAACACATTGTTCTTACACTAAACTGCATTACTATTTAAAATGGTGTCATTCCAATCAAATTTCTGGTTTCCATGACAACAAAATGATAATTATAGTATGACAGACCATGAACACTGATTTTTTAAATTTTAGAAACACATTGGGCTTACACTTACCAATATTCCTATTTAAGATGGGGTCATTCTAATCAAATTTATGGGGGAATAACCATACGGTTTATCTATTCCCATTAATGAGGTAGATTTGCAGTGAATAAAGTGACTATTTTAGCTTGTTTCTCCTTAACTCCAACATTGATAGAGTACTTCCTATGGGATTAGGTGAGTCACAGTCACCTCTAAATCCTGTTCGTAATTATTAACATGAAGGATAAGATTGCATTTCACCAAATAACCGAAAACAAAATGACCGCCATAACGGCGCCATAGCAAAATCTTTCAATATTGATACCTATGTGCTGTAAACCTGGTAATTTGACAACAAATCCACCAGTTAACTTGAAATTTGTGCTGCGGTTTTCTCTCCTTTACATGATAAATACATTTACATGTAATGGAATTGGTGTGGATATCACCAAATACATTTTACCATTAACAAAATGGCCACCTTTGCATAATTTGGCAATATTTACGTCTTGTTTGAGTGGCATTTAGAAGCTGGTGAATTAGTAAGACATGACGACTGATATGGATGTA
>JARFOD010017495.1:0-11125 GCA_031763545.1 Mopalia muscosa
GATGTTCTGTATTTGTGTCTGTCGTCATATAAGTGAAATACCCTTGAGTACGACGTTAAACACCAATCAAACAAACAGACAAACCCATTTTCCTGGGGCTGGCTGCTATTAACTTGAATCCTCTATTAGATGACATCACATCATGTTGAAGATCTATCTTTAATCCACTTATAGTGATTTAATCTGTTATCGGCAACTAATAACCTTTCTAGCAACTGAGAACTCAGGAACAATCTGTGAATGAATGGGTTAAATGCCAGTCAAATTAACAAACAAATTCATTTGTTAGGATTCACAGTCATGGCACATAAATGGTGAGTGGTTTTTCCCTCCCTTATTTGTCAATAATGAGGTATTGGAGTGCATTTTGATTGTTTGACTGGTGTGAGTATAATTAGACTGCTGGGATAAAGCTCTTTGATACTTATAATTTTTACAAGGAGTTACATGTACGCACCATCTCAAAAGAAGATATACGCCTACTCATACGAAGATAAACGACTAATGACGAGATAAACTCACAAGGAGATATACACCCTCTCACAAGGAGATATACTCCCTCACAAGGAGATATACACCGTCACAAGGAGATATACACCGTCACAATGAGATATACACCCTCTCACAAGGAGATATATACACCCTGTCACAGGGAGATATACACCCTGTCACAAGGAGATATACATCCACTCACAACAAGATAAACACCCACACAAAAGTAGATGTAGATATACATCCACCCACAAGAGAGAAAGACCCACTCACAATGAGTTCAATACCCATGACAAGGCGATAGATACATATTCACATTGAGATAAACTTCCACTAACCCGGAGATAAGCACATATTAACAAGGGGTTCAACACCTACTTAAATTGGGTAAGAAACCCTCTAACAAGATGATATACACCCCCTAACCATAAGATATACACCATCTCACTAGAAGATACACGTGGTCCATGAAGAGATACAGACCCTCTCACAAGGATACACCCATACCCTAAGGAGATACACACCCTCTCAGAAAGAGATGAACACCCATTCACAAGGATATAAGCATCCTGTCATTATGAGATAGATTCCCTCTCACAATGAGGTATAAATCCACTCCCTTAAAGACCTCTAACAAGGTGCTTGGTACATGTACACACTCTAAACAGATATATAGGAGATCAAACATTTAGTTGAGTTTTATAAAGGTCTATAATAGTCTTCTGGCTGCCATCTGTGTCAGTTCCATAAAGTTAATTTTAGAACACAGTACCTAATTTTATGAATAATTTTACAGATCATTCCGCCAAGCTGTGGTGTATTGATACTGGAGCGTGTGTTTTACAGTACCTCGGTCACTCGGGCTCCGTGAACTCCATCAGGTTCCACCCCAATCAGGACCTAGTAGTCACAGCCTCGGGGGATATGTCAGCACATGTCTGGAAGGCTCAAGTCAACATACCATCACATGTGGAAGCTCTGGTACGTGGCTACACCCTAGAGAGAAATTTGTGATAACGACAGTGACAAAAAATTAAATTAAAATTTTATTGTTTATGTTGTTGTGGCTTGTCATATTTGGTTTTTGGCTAAGAAACTTGCTCTGTCCAGAGTGGCTTTCCACTGCAATTTCATCATGATAGGTAATTGAATGGTTGACCATGCCTAAATTCACTGTGGCAGCTCTTTGGTCACAAAGACTAAAATTTTCACAATATATTTAAACTTGTTTAATTTGTTTTTAAGAAGTCCCATTCTTCCGGAGAAGATGATCTTGATGGCTCTGAAAAAGAAGATGGTGTTGAAGGTAAATTTGTTTTTCTATCACCTCTACTTACCTTTTAACTATATAGCTCAATAAGCTCATAAAGGTGTCATTTATAAAAGTACTGTCACAATATATTGGCAAAGATCATCATCTTGTTCTGCTAAAAAATCTGTTTAATACAGTACATCAATGTTGGATTCTTATTACAGAGGCCTGTCGAACAATTGGGCTTCCTTTAATTCATTTTATTTGAACTATTTGTGAGTGGATTATTATTTAATTTGTATCTTTGTATATTGTGTCTTTTGTAGCAGAGCATATCCTACTTTACTAACTTGACTTGTAACAATGTTTTGTATTATGTCAGATTGTGGTGATGTCAGCTCTGATGTAGCCTGCATCAAAACCCCACTCTTGGAACTGAGTGGTCACATGGGAGTGGTAATCGCAGCTGATTGGGTGATGGGTGGCAATCAGGTGATAACTGCATCCTGGGACAGAACTGCGAGCTTATACGATGGAGAAACAGGGGAAGTCATCAATACACTTACAGGTGAATGCAAGGGTGGAAATTAAGCCAGTCCCCAGGCCAAAACCTTGTAGTTTTTACGTTGGACCTGTAGATTTCCAGACAGGACATCCATGTTAAAAATCATGGTTAGTAAAGCAAATTCCCAGATGTGCAAAGGTTCATAAGGCGAATATCTGCCGGGAATATTTATATTTTTGTTGGGACTAGATTCCGAACCTGTAGACCTGAGTCGTGTAAAATTGCTTTCAGACTTGCAACTCTTGAAAGCTGCAGGCCTGGCTGGCCTGATCACAAAAAAATAATTTACACCCCAATCGTATTCTCGCGTGAATTCTACAGTTGACAAAACTAAAACAACTCTTGTACACAAGCTATGACAGGCCATTGCGCATTAATTTTTCGCCAATATTTGTCGCCAAAAATACTCATTTTGTTTTAATATATAAATTAATAATATTCATACATAAACAAATTATACAACACGTACAAATTCTTTATATATTTATATTACTATTCTGTCTAATTATTCATTTTTGTTTTAATGATAGATTAATAATGACTATACATAAAAAAATTATAAAACACATAAAAATTCTTAACAAATTACGAAATAGAAACCCAACAAAAAACAACATATATGTATATTTATTTATTATTCAATGTATATCCTTGTTGTACTCGGCCCATGGCTTATGTTGTACTTTTCTCAGATCCGACTTAAAATCAAGATTTTATTTTATGATTTTAGACCAGAAAATAAAAATAAAAAAACGCAAAACAAGATTGCCCAGGTGTATCTTAGAATCAATGAATTGACACAGGAAGTAGAATTGATTCTATTTTAGAATGTTTCCACGGCAGTTATTGTTTTCAATTTAAAAAAACTGTGCGGCTTCATCACTTACCCTAGAATACTTATCCACCACGAACTGTAGTTTAATACCTGTTTTGTCATTGTGTTGCTATGGAGGTTTCATTCACCCATTGGGCTGGCACATAGGAGTTAAAATAACCCCGAACCGATAATCAATTACAACTTCACTGACCAACAGTTCCTTTCAAATTTTGATTTGATTTATTGGTGCTTAATGCCTAGCCCTGTTAACATGACAGTGAGGATTTCCCCTCACAGTCCTGCTGTGTTGTCATCCTGCATACTTAATGCTTAAGCGCGGTGCCACGTTCCGTACAGCCACAGTACAAGTAGATCTTTAAAAACAGCCAAATCCAATGATAATGTCCCATTTATCCCCGCTCTCTACCTTACAGGCTTCCTCTCGCACCTAACGACGATCTATGCCACTTTTTATCTGCTCCGTTCTGTCTATCTGCTCGAAATCATCAAGCACTTCTCCATGCTGTCTGATTTTGAAGATTTACTTAACTCATACATTCGGACAGCATGGAGAAGCGCTGGGTGATATGAACAGACCGACTGGATCGGATAAAAAGTGGCATACATCACGCTTATGTACCGGAGGAGGCCTGTAAGGTAGAGAGCGGGGATAAATGGGGACATTATCATTGGATTTGGCTTTATTTTAAAGATCTACCTGTACGGAATGTGGCACCCCGCTTAAGCAGTAAGTATGTGGGATGACAACACAGAATGACTGTGAGGGGAAATCCCCACTGTCATGTTAACAGGGCTTCTTAATGTCATGCTACAATGTACTTCACTCATATGACAGTGGAAGCTGGTTGGCATTATAACATTTACTTTTTCTGTTGACACCAGGTCATGACCAGGAGTTGACAGAAGTCAGAGCTCACTGTTCACAAAGACTGATTGTCACATCCTCCAAGGACACAACATTCCGGCTGTGGGATTTCCGTAACCCGGCTATGCAGGTTAATGTTTTCCAGGGCCATACTCAGTGAGTAGTCAGACTGACACTGTTTGCTAGGATTTTTCCCTGCTCGTGTGTTGTATATACATTTATTTTATTACTTTGGTGGGCTCTGTATCATTATAGCTTGTTAGTTTTTGTGTTGGGGCCATAGGTTTCAGTCTGGCAGGTCCTTGGGCCACTGTGATAGTGTACTCTATATATGTAAACATAAAGTTTAACTATAGTTGTGTTTATTTTGTTCAGGCCAGTAACCTCTGCAGTCTTCGCCAGTGCAGACAAGGTAGTATCTGGAAGTGATGACAGGACTGTTAAAGTATGGGATCTGAAGAACATGAGATCTCCACTAACCACCATACGCACAGACTCCGCTGTAAACAGGTATGATCATTCTCATAAAGTAGCCTACCCTGGAGTACCACGTTAAACCCCAATCAAACAAACGAACAAACACAAAGTAGCCAATTCGGTATTTTTAGTCAGTCACTTTTGAGTAATACTACTGTGATGATGTGCCTGTTTTAGGTCATTTCTTTATTGGCCATGCTCAGGGTCAATTTTCACATACTTAAGTTCAGTATATCTCAAAGGTATTAAAAACATGAGTGTAAATACATTAATACTATGTTCTTAGCTTTTTGTGACACTAGACAATAGAGTTGAAGTGAAATTGTTAATTGTAGACTTAAATGCCTTAAATTATACCTTAAATAAATAATTTTTAACTTTAAGAGCTTGGGGGAGATTTGTGAATAGTGTTGATAACTCAACTATTTTTTATCTCATCTAAACAAATAAGTCAATCTTATTGCTTTCACTTTCAATAGTCAACACGAGGAATTTATTGGTTGTTCTATTGTGGGCACAGTTTGTCATGATCTTATTTTGAAGCGATGTATTAAATAGACAGTTATGACTGTTGCCCATCTCCTCAGCTGCCAACGTGGTTCCGTAGTTAGCATCATGGTCTACTGATTATCTTTGAGATGGTTTTAATGAGGTTTCCTCTTATATTTCAGTATGGCTAAGTGAGAAATGAAAATGTTTTTATGATATAAATGAAATACCCTTTAGTACGATGTTATAGCCCAATCAAACAAACAAGCAAATTCTCAGTATTGTTTCACGATCTTGTCAACAGTTTATCACTCATTTGTGATAGACATATAATAATCTCAATGATTGGATTTGCGCTTTGCGATCGCAAACTTGAACACCATGTCTTATTGTATTGCACAACCTGAAATAAGCTGAGTAATGCTTAAAACTCTCAATCAAAGGAACAATGTATATAATCATGTGTTTATTGTGTGCTGTAATGGAACCACTCATTTGAATATCTCCTCTTTAACAGTAATATGGAATGAATGTTAATAAGCTTATTGAACACAATTATGATTCAAATCTTTGGGTAGGATTGCCCTCAACGACAACTCTACTTGGGGTCGGTTAAGAAAGAGTGGTTGGTTGTTCACTAAATAAGTATATAGTGCTCTTTCATTGTAGGATATGTTGTTTTTGTTTATATTTCAGGCTGGCAGTATCAACAGCTCACCATGTGATTGCTATTCCCCATGACAACCGGCACGTCAGATTGTTTGACATGTCAGGTAACAGGTGTGGAAGACTGCCCCAAAGTAAACGACAGGTGAGATTGAGGATTACTATATCCAGATTTCAGCCTCTGATTGGCTTAACACAAACCAGAAGGGAAGATTGATACCACTGCTTCTAACTTTATTGTTTTATGCTGTGTTTAATTATTGACATTTACATCGGCATAAAAATATTAAAATTATTGTTTTAACTTTATATACCGTTACTCTCATATAACTATATACTAAAAGCATGTGGATTCTTACAACAAAATGTTTTTTGTTTAGTAATAATTAAGGTAATCAATACTTTTGGATCCAGTTAACAGACAGGGAATAATCAAAAACATTCAGATGTATCAATAAATACTGTGTGTTTTTGTTTCAGGGTCACAGCCGTATGGTGTGCTCTGTGTCATGGGCTGATGATAATCTGGCGTGTAATTTATTTACCTGTGGCTTTGATAGACAGGTGTTAGGATGGCTGGTTAATCCCCAAGTCAAGGAGTAACAACATCCATAAGAAAGCAGCATTAACTGTGTGGCTATACATCATAGTTATCTCCTAATGTTATTATAAGAGAGAACAGATAGCATGATGTTTGAACATGTAAACTAAGGCAGTGTGAAGTATCAGAATTATTTATGGACTCTTTACCATTCGGGATTGTTCTGTACAAGACCAGAACAGAGAGTAGTTGTTGAATCTCTTTGTGGTGAATTGGGTATCAACTCATAAAGAAAAAACAAGCTCATCAGCACATGCCACCCTTTCTGTTTGATTAGAGGATTAGTGAAGAAACAGAAACCAACAAATTGAGATATTTTAAGAATAAAGACTTTTCCGGAGGCCAAAGACAATGCAAGTATTGTTTTTGTTCGTGGGAAGTTTTCTTAAAGAAACAGAATCAGCTACCATTTGTGTGTATGTGATGGTGTTTGATAAATGAATAGGAACAGGCTTTACTGGTCTTCATGCTGGAGTGTTTAACAAAGGAAGAGAAAACAGCTACCCTGATAGCACCTGTCGCAAGGCTTTTTTTAAGAGTAGAGTGAACAGAAACTTTCCTGAATACAGCATGTTTACAGTCATCAACTGCTCTCCTCGATTCATAGGGCTCTGGTCATTTAAGGATTTTAGTAACAAAACTTGATCTTATTTCCCATTGAACTCAACCAAAGGCTTTCGGTTTATTTTAGTACTTACTGAGTCAACTTTATGAACATAAGTCTTTAACTGTTGACTTTGTTCAATGAGGGAGTGTTCAATCAGATCTGTCTTGTATTAGCGATTATGGTGAATAGGTTGTACTCTGAAGATTACTGACGTGCTTTGGTCAATTAGTATGATACGCATGATTAAAACCAGATCAGAATCTTCATATCTTAGTGTCTCTGTGTGTAGATCTGACCATGTCAAATAGCGAATGGCACTGAATGTTTGACCAAACACAAAACTGCTTCCCAATCTGTGTTTATTCTTATCTGGCAGTTTCATAGGGGCTGGTGATCCAAGCTTTGGCAAGTACCTTCGTGTACTGCAGCTTCGTGTTATCAGACATTTCATTGGACAATTGAGGTAGTGACCTTCCTTGAACCCCATAATACTTGACCTCATTGAGTGCCATTTACTAAGATCTACTTGGCAACAATGTAACACTCATGAGCTAATTTATAGCTGTTGAATCAGATTGATTGAAGGCCGGATGATTGGATTTGTCAAAGCTGTGATAAATGTTGACATTGGATTTCTAAAATAACTATGAGTGTAATAAATGCTGGTCATAGATTATTTGTTTTGTGAAAAAAACTTTAAAAGTAATAATGCTGGTTATTATTAAATAGTCCTGTATGTTTTTTACTGGTCCTGTATTTACCTTTTGTTTTGTATTTGTTGAAGCTTTCCTTTTTGTTTAAGAATCAAGGTTTAGCCTGGAGTACAGCATTACATACTAAACACCAGCTATGACCAGCAATAAATATTCTTGGTTGAGTTATTATGTTCAGTAACATGAATTAATATTGCTTTTTTTGAGAGCAGTACATTAACTCCAGGTAGAAATTGAGATCAATAACATTAAAATGGGCCCATTAAATGACAAGTTGTGGAGGGATACTTCTACATTTTACACTTACAATTTTCTTAGTGCTGTGGTAGATTCCAAACCTTCTTAATGAATAGAAGTATACATTTATGTTTCTGGTGAATTTGTAAAAGGTACAATGGTTGAGGTAAGCTATAATGGTTGAGGTAAGCTGTAATGGTTGAGGAATATGGACCAGGTTTCATAATCATGTCTCTTTTGTTTTCTAGGATTGCTGTGACACAAAATCCTACATTGATATGGTAGCAATAAATATTGTTGTGGATGTAGTATTTTATCTTCTACAATACTATTGTCATATGGCATTGTCCTATCACCTCCAACAGTTCCTCAAAAATTTTTATTTATAATCGTGTAGGATAAAATCACAGTAGTTTTCCTTGGTTCTCCGTGGTGTTTCCTAGCTCACCTCGGCCCAACAAAAATTCACTGAGCTAAGCTGATCTCATGTCTTTCTCGACCTGTTCTGAAAATTGAATTTCAATTATTTTTCAGGCACACCTTCTCTAATAATGCTTTCAAGTGTTATTAAAATGTATTAAAATTTAAAATATTTATCCCTTGTTGTAATACAGATATTTTTTTTTAAGTTAAACATCTAATTGTTGCTGATACTGTATTATTTATTTTTTTATCTTGTTTATTTAAACAAGAATGTTGATGTATTCTAAAAGCATGCCAGGTAAGCAAAAATCCATTAGGGCAACTAGATTTCAGTCTGCTGGTCCACTTGGGGACAGAGGGAGTTTGCATTTGTTGAGATATACAGTTTGAAATATAGTCATGCTTTACAGACTCTTTGAAGTTTAGGCTTGTTTAAGTTTATCCTGAAAGAGATTAGGAATACTAGTAGGTGTAAAGGTTGGCAGACCACTCTTGCTAGATCAGTGCAATAGATATTAACAGAAGACTGACTTTAATAGTTTATCTCTGGTTCATAGTGTACTGATTAAGTCTAGGTAAATATAGAATTTTTCATATCTAAAATAATGTTTGTTTTAGAATTAATATTAATTAATATTAATAGGGTACAATTACATTTTATAAAGCAATAACAATGGCCAGTTGGTATTGGTCAACAATTCTTTCTTTAATTCTGGTATAATAATAACTCCAATATATGTTTAAAATTCATAAAGTGCATTTAATAACATAATAGGATACTCCCTATCTGTCTGCTGCTCCCTTTTCTCCACCAAGAAATAAATTATCATTTATTGTTCAATAAACCGATACTAAGAAACTTTTAAAGATATAATTGCATTGTCAGGTTAATTTTGATGTACATATTTATCACCTTGGAGCAATACTCATCTAATGATCCGTTATCGTGTATGTGTTAATAATAGTAAACAGTCTCTAAATCTGTGTGACATTCATATTCTGTTGTGTTGCTCAGTTAGTTTCTTCTGATCACAATTGCTAATTCCATTAACATATATTAAAAATAAACATGTTATGTGTTCTAGTCTACTAATGTACAAATAGTAAATAGGTGAGTTTGTTGATGAAATAGCTGAAGTATTGTCACCTGTACTGTTACTGTGATGTAGTTATCCAATCATTATCAGTTAATGATTCCTCAGATATCCTCTTCACCTGACCATGCCCAGACTGTGTATATATGGGTTGATTGCCCGGCATTGGTTACCTGGGCTGACACAATTAAATTGTGCTACCCATTGAAAAGTAATTTAGATCTAACACCTTTTTAAACACCTGGTAAATAAATTACACCTGTCTGCTTTTGTGCTAATTAAGAATCCTCTGTGGACATAGCCTACTTGTTATTATATGATTAATAGTATAAATTATATTAGTGATGTATTGTCCCCATACCATTTAATGCTTGGGAATAATATACATGTTCAATCACCTCTACTCATCCGTTAACATGTCATCAAACATTATACATGTATTTGCAACCTTTATCTGCATGGAATAGGGATGCCTTTTAATATTTTGCCTTGTTACGACTAAACAGAGTTATGGCCCTTTTAATCATGTCCTGCAATGTCTGATCATCTCTCCTAAAACAGGATTACAACAAATATTTTGTAGATTTCATCAGTCTGATATGACTTTGCACAAGATTTATCGTTATGGTGGCTGGAATTATGGCCCTTTTTTTATTCTACCATGCCAGACCTTCCTTATTATTGTTGGAATTCAATAATGTTTTGCATATTTCATGAGCAGAAATTAAGGATGCACATTAGTTCCCAAAGTTTACTTAACAGCTATCGTATTACCCTTTGTTGTACTGCTTAGATTAAGACTGCTAATCTAATTGTTGAAGTTTGATTTCTATAAATTTAGATTCAAGGCTGTTCATTAATGTTTTTCTCAGTCCTAAGTATTTATTTAATAAAGTTATGTCCCTTTGTTTTTTTTAAAGCTTTATTTATGAAACTTTTTCAATATTACTGTTTTGAATGATTTGAGAATATACCTGCAGTTTTGAAGGAGACATGAGTAGGTTGATAATTGAAATGTACAACTTTGAATTTAATCGCAAACAAATGATTGGATGTTTGGTCTGTGGAGATGTGCATATATTAGGACTGTCTGTTTACACTTGACTTTCCCTCACCAGTGAATTGGGATTGGTATTTCATATTTTGAAGATATCCCAAACAGAACACACAATTATAAAAAGAAATCCTGTTACATCAAGTTTCTGTTACCATCATGTGATTGCGATTTCACAAGATTTTAGTTTTATAAAATTTAAATTATGATTGCTTATAAAATGTAAAAATTTTGTGACTCATGTTTTGTGCTTGTTGCTCAATCCTGTTGCAGGAAATGTTAATAAAGTTAAAATTGTTCAGTTTTTTTATATTTAAATTGGCGTTTAAGTTAATGATATTTAACAGCAACAAGGGCGTGCCAACTGAATGGGTGACAAAAGCCACCCTCTATGTTAATTACTGATGACAACAGACCATCAAAAGACTAAGAAACAGGTAACAATTGACTCTGTATTGCATTTTTGTTGTGATCAGTATGGTGAGAGGTTTTCTTCCCCCATTAAGATGGCACTCCATCCTATGGATGAAATTATCTTCAGTACCTCAAAAAGCTCCAAGCAAACAACAATATGTTTTGCCCTTTACCTTTGAGTGCATCATCTGGAAGCCAACCAAACAGATCTTTTCTCCTCATAAATTTAATCAAATTATCAACCAAATAGCACAGAAGTTAATAGCAATGAATAATTTTTGTGTCTTTTAGAAAGTGAAGATTAACAGTATTTTCGTTATTTTGGAATAACACTTTCT
>JARFOD010017506.1:0-11125 GCA_031763545.1 Mopalia muscosa
TGCAGTAAAAACTTATTTTAATAATAGATTTGTCCAATGTTTCGGTACCAATGCTGATTTCAATAGCACAGTCATGTTCTCTGTATAATCATCCCAACATTGCTTTCGAAAAACCTCCAAGACTAATGTGACACAAATATTTTTACATGACAAAATCTTCCTTTTTTGCCTTTCTTTCCACTGGGGCTTCTAAACAGCATCAATTAAGTACAATCTTAACAGTGACCAAATTTCTTTCCCAAAATTACCTGATATTGTTTTTACGGCCTCCTCATTAGCATACGGATGTATGTGAAAGCTGTTAAAACATATTGTAATCTGTATGTACTATTTAATGGGGAATCATGATATAAAAAGCCATGATTCTTCTCTGTAGATTTACAGTGTGGCTGTTTATTTACAACGAGAACATCTTCCGACCGATGACAAAAGACTTGTATGGCCTTCGTTCAATAAAATATACTTTTGTAATATTTCAAACAGAAAGAGATACTTAACAAGTTTTGGGTGTCTTCAGCTCTACTTTGGCCTAATACCCGGAATGTCAGTCTTATCTTTAAAGAATAATTCTGCATTTTCGGTTTGGGTGGGAGCTACAGGGGAAAGTAGACTGATGCTTTATCATCTTGTCATGTGGCGTTCTACAGAACGGTTCAAACCTAATACCGCTCTAGTCTATATCGCATATTTAACTCACTAAGTGCTAACCTACAAGCCTTTATCTTTCTTGGCAAATAGGCCAAACGACAAGTTAAGAAAGAAGCACTAATACCAGGAATTGCATAGGTTGATTCCATGGTACTAGTGCTGCTTTAAAATTAGTCTTTTCTACAAACGTTTGTATTATTACACACTCACAAAACAACATAACTTACTGAGAGAAAGCAAGTTAACAAAACAGGCGTATCTCACAAAACTTGGCACTAAAAATCACCTCAAACCATGCAAGAAGGGAGTAATCTTGTAATATCAACACTGTTTTTGTCCGGACACTTAAGCTGGTGACAGACCAGCCGAATGTAATTTTCTTGTGATTGCTGCCAAATTTATTCCGGCGACTCGGTGGACACACCAGGTGAATTTTAAGGCTATTCTTTTTTAAACACTTTTGGTCACATTATTACAATAAAGTGTTTATCAAGTGACATTTTAATCGTCTGTGATTTGTTAAGGAAGTCACAGGTTCTCTGAATCGATTCGCTGCGGTGACCACATAAGGTTAATAAGTCGCTGGCGATAAACTTGTGCCGTATATAGCAAACACGCTTATTCATTCATTCAACCACCCATCCATCCATCACTCAATCACTCTATCTATCAACAAAACAATCAATCGATCGATCAATCAATCAATCAACCAATCAATCAATCGATCGATCGACCAATCAATCAATCAATCAATCAACCAATCAATCAACCGATCGGCTAATCAACCAACTAATCAATCAATTAACCAACCAGCTGGTTATGTAGGTGTTGCACACAGGTAACTTTATTTGGGTTAAAGGATGGTTACCCAACAGCACTTCCTCAAATACAGAACGACATGGTACCAGGCGAAGTGAGTTAGACTGGGTTGCCTCGTTTTGTCCAGCAAGAAAACCAAAAACAAACAACCACTCCCTTTTCGACATATTAATTACAAGGTTCACAGTAACAACACGTTAACTCATATCGTTATCGTCACTTACCATGTGACTGTCAGCATTAATCATGACATGATAATCATAAAACAAAAACTGAAAATCAATTAATCCGTTTATCAATCGATCGAAGTAATTAATCAAAACGAAAGATCGTACGTAATCAAATTTTTTTCAGTCTTGGCTTGGTTGAAGCTACCAACGACTGTTGCTTCCGCACATTTACAATGTGAAGGACAGGTAAAGACGTAGTTTTTGATCGGCATACTAATAAATATTGTCATGTATCATATATGCGGCTATTTTAAGTTCTTTCCTATTACGCCACGGTGACGTAATTGCAGTTTGATGCATGACTATTATGACTGTTTTATTTACAAATAAAGCCATTGTGAAGTTAACAGATGGTCTTATAAAGGAAAGCCGATGGAAGTGGCTGATAAATCAACCCCCCGGTCTATACCACCAACGCAGTTATTATGAGTAGATCCCTTCGCAGTAGGCCACACCAGATCAATATAGTGCCTGGTTCATTTATACAGTTGCTAACTCCTTAAACTCTCCAGGTGGTACGAATCAAAGGTAAGCGATTCGGTAAAATAAAAATAAAAACTGCGGGGGTGATGTTGTTGTATGCTTTTCCAGGAGACTCCATTGTTATCCATCCAGATCACAGCAAACCCTTTACTTCAACAAGGTCTCTTTAACACATTTACAGTAGACTTGTCCTTATCGAGTCCAAGTAGCTTTAATAAGGACAGATTGGCTTCAAGAAATATTCCCAATCATACAGTCTTTTAACAGAAAAGCCCAAATGCTGATGAGACAATAACAAGATTCTGTTTCCGCCTATGGGCTGGCGTCGTTTCCGTAAAACACCGCCACTTAGTCAGAAAGCACTACTTCGTATATTCAATGTAAATGTGAAATATTGTTGTGGTCTTAGAAATGGATCATAAAAAGTTTCTCGCAATTGAATACCTTGTTAACGTATATGGAGGGAGTCTAAACCCACGCAAATAGCATAAAATGTCCAGACCAAGGAAACTAAAATGTCAAACCGTTAATTGCGTCAGAAGTCAGCCGAAACTTCTAGGAGTTGACCAACTGATAATATGAACAGGTACAAGAAATCATGCATTATGATTTCATCGTTATCCAGTGGAAGTTATAACCGATCCATGATTCCGCGAAAAAAAAAATTCAGCTGATATTTTCTCTCGCCGCCTCTTTCAGTCTCATGATGGTTAATTGGTAAGTTTTTGACAGTCTTATCTTCTTACAATATCTTTTTCATATATTTTTTTTTAATTTGAAAATTCAAAATTTCTTTTTTAATACAGCAGTTAAAATCATTGGGTTGGTGGCTTATATTTTGCTTTGGCTATAGCTTATAGTGTTGGTATAGGTATACGGTGTAACAATCCTGCCCTAGTACCGCCCTAGATCATAAGGTGTTTATAGACGAGAGGCGAGCAGTTAACATGCAAAGTACACAGACTTTCACTTTCAAAGAGAGAGCTCACACTTAAGATATGTAGACTAGAAGAATGTGTTTGGAGGTACCATGGTGCGTTCATATGCTCAGCAGATGAGGTATGAACCATATTTCAACAAATAAACATATGCTCAGATGGTATACAAAGTCCAAAATATACTGGGCGGGCTAGACAAGGAAATGAGAAATTTGCCTAGAATTGTACACATTGGGATCAAGTTACTGTATCATTACGGAAGAAACACAATCTATAGGCCTACCAGTGCCTATTTGTACCTTGTATTTATTGGTCCTTTCTTACTTTTTAAAAGTTCAATTAAATACAATATACTTATTATTTATCAGACTGTGCTGGACATAGGAATATTCACTTTTATATAGTAGCAACAAGGTGCGTTATACCATGCCGAATGAAGTTACCTTGCTATACGTTCTGTTATGGCTATCTTCATTTCAAAATAATGTTATTCAACCTGTTAATTTGCTATTACATAAGATGTAATTCGCTTCCAATCAATCAATAATTCGTGTCAAAATGAAGTGACATATGGTAAATCGACTTATGCTCACCACTTTAATGTAGGTCTAACAACGGGCCTTATATATTATTCTGGTTTTCAGGTCAAACGGTACTTTAAGGTAAATAAGGTCCGTATTAAAAAACAACCTTACAATTAAAGAACACACGGATTTCTGATCCTCAAATCAGCCTTTGAAATTCTCGATACAAGGACGAGTGTTAATCCACATTTGTATGTTAGTTAATCCACGTACTAATGAACACATGTACTCTCACTGTGCTGTATAATTGACCGTTGAGCGGAAATGACGCATGGCATGTGCTACCGGAAATAAGTTAAAGGAATTTGAGATTGCAGGATGAATACCCGTAGCTAAATCGAATCCATTACAGTAACGTTGTGTATGTATAAGCTTCCTCGTCAACTGTTCCACTGGAGAGAAGACCAAAATAGGCCTATGCAGTCATTTTTCCATTGTAGGCCTATGTTCCTTAAGAAAGCCACATATCGTTAAGTGATTATTCCATTCGCCACTGACTTCTAGTCTAGGTCTAAATTACAAGTAAATTTCTTTAGTTGTTTGTCTGTCACCCACCCACACAGAGGAAGCTTCTCTATTCCTTAAAAAAGTTTATATAAATATAACAGATTATATCATTTGGTCGTCGTGCATGTTTCCCTCTGTTTATCATAGTTACATTATAGCAACCAGTTCAAGGGAAATGGAAACACAACTGTTAGCAGTGTAAACCTCCGGGAAATTGATTTAGGGGCATACACATATGTATGCAAATATAAAATACAATTTGTTCTGAATCTAAACTCTTTTTGGGCTTCGTTCTGCTTTAATATAGATCGCTAAGAGTTATTTGTGAAATCATGTCATTCTTCAACATACTTTAATTGAAATCAAGAAACTTTATTCAGACACTATATCCTAAGAAAAAATTGGATATGTTTACATTAAGATATACAAAATAGTGCTTTATTTTATTGCAATTGTAGGCCACGCCGAGCAAAGTATTCTTTAACATCAAGAATTATGAAGGAGAGATGAAAAGTGACATTTGTTATCTAATATCTTGAAAGTATCTAAGAAACCAGTAAGGAAAATGTATATATAGTTTCCCATTAAATAGGTGGGATGCTGTTACGAACGGCGGAGAGTGGTACAGATATGATCGGAGAAACTGACGGGAAGAAATACAACTAGTTACGAACAAATATAGCTTAATAAATGAAAACCTAAATAATTGTGTGAAGTGCCATCTGTCTCAAACATGTACGTCCTAACCATAGGTGGAACGTTATTTTCACAACAGAGCAAAACGTCAGCATTCAAGTGTTGTATTAGTATCGCATTTAATTGTTTTATTATTGAACATTGAACTGTTGTTTAAAGAGATAGAGGTCATCTTTGGAATGCTGAGAGAGGATAAATATGCCAGCCAAATATCGAAGATCTAAAGGGATAGTTGGCACATCTTCTATGAGCCTAATGTCCCCACTCTACCATATAAAGAAAGTAAAGTTGGGGCTTACCTTTTTGTCCATAGCACAACCCTTCATTGGTTGGTTCGTTAGGCAATGGAACATGAAGCGATTACAGTTCTAACGATGAAGCCAAAATAACAAAACTCAACAACAACATTACTTTTCTTCTACACCTGATGACGATACAGGCATATGTATCGAAACGTTGGGTTCTATCACAAAACAAGAAGTGGTTATCCAGAAATTGTATTATTATGAGTTCCAACAGTTCCAATAGCTCAGTACTCAGAAGACGGCGGTCGTATTACTGACATTTTTAACACAACGAAATCCTGTCTCAATATCTGTATTTTTGTTCACATAAATTCATGTCAAGAGTTATTATAATGACGTCCTTATCCCCCTGACTTACAGATAGAAAGGTTACTAAATCTGGGATAACTGTTGACAATTGCTTTGACGAGGTAATCAATTAGCTCAGATGTGTGATAATATTCAGGTGAACAATCTGATAGCACAGGTCTATCTGGGGGCATATATATATGACGCAATTTTCCCTGCAGTTTGTGAATTTTAGGAAGAATGTAGGGGTCCTGGCCTGAGAATAGATATAATATCTTTTCTTATTAAGCCTACTAATGTCTGGCCAAATAACGTTATGTACCTTTTAAAAGGCCAGGCCTACGAAGCTGATTGACCACAATGACAGTACGTTCTTAAAGAAATATAGCCCTAATGTAACCATTAACGGCTCTTAAGTCATAGCTCTAGTGAAACCAATTATGGTTATGTATGGAACCCTCCCAGAAACTGTCCCAAGTATTTTCTATTTCTTGTTTTATAAAATAACCGTTTTGTCGCAATGATTCCATATAGAACCACCTTTTTTTTCTAAAGACCCTCAAACCATCATTATTTCTAAGAGTGTAGATGATCCATTATCCGATGGTTTAAATATGATATCCCATATGTTGGCGCTGCTTAGGACCAGACTGTCTTTCAGCAATGGTAAAATGAAAACAAGAAGTTAAACACTTGGACTTACACCACTGAAGACTGGTGGCACATTAGCGTTTTAACACATAAACATTTTCTCCTGAAAGTGGTTTTCCGAAAATTGCGGCTTCTGTACCCATTTGCTCCAGCCAATGTATCTCGATAACCGAAAACATTCAGCGACTAGAATTTGGTAGCGCATTGAAACACCAAAAGAGTCCTGATCGCCTATTTTTCCTTTAAACGGCCTCCCTTCCCAATTCTGGTAGATAGCTAGCAAATCATGTCTCTTTCACGGTATAACGATGCGATTCTTAAGACATTATTAAAGGTAACGGTTGTAGTAGGGCTTCATAGCTTACATATAGGCCTATATAGCAACATGACTTGTTGTGTTACTGGCCAATAGTATTCTTATCTTGAACACACAGTCGTTGGGTTTTTTTCCTAAAAATTCACCATTATATTTGTCACATCTGATGATCGGGGTGCTATCCTTGAATAGTCAAAGGAACAGGATAGGAGCAAGTGTCTATCATTATATACAGTGTTAAGGTCAACCTTCATATCATACCTTTTAACATTGTTTCAATGAAAAGCTCTAACAATGCGTGAAGCGAAGAAACGTATGTACACCTTGTTTGGTTGGGGTTTAAAGCGAATTTCACTTATATGTCAGCGGAGTGTCCACTTCACAATATTACAATCCTAATTATGGTGGAAAATCGAGAGGGAAACTCGTAAAAAAAACACCCCCGCGATTGCTGGAACCAAATCGTGTGACTCACTCATATATACAACATAGTCCACAGACTTTATCCCGTGAACGACCGCGGGCCGTGTATAACGTGTCCTCTTCTCAGTTCGTAAATTATCTGATTCCGAATTGAATCACGGATGATTACATACACCTGGCAAACCATGTTTTGCAATGGTAAAAAAGTTATCGAATGTGATTAAATGACACAGGGGGCTATATATACCATCAGGCTTTTACCAATCCATTCGACATGATAAAGTAAAAACAATTTTGATTAGACTTTATTACCTTTCAAGTCGTAACAACTAAGGCAGTTTATTGTAACACCTGTTACACCACACAGGTGTAATTGCGATTCCAAATCAAACATGCTATTCTTCAACACTAAGAGTTAATGGTAAAAGAGCAAATAAGTTTGTTTGATTAGGGTTTAACGTCGCACCCAAGGGTATTTCACTTATATGACTATACAGATTGTTCACTTCACTCTGTGGCTTATATACTGAAATACGATGAAAACTGGACGGAAACCTCGTAGAAGCCATACCCGAGGTTTCCAAAGCCACAACGTGGCTCATACTTGAGATCGAGTAATCCGGACATCAAAGTAGTTATGTTAGTGTTTATGTATATTTTATTGTAGAGGAAGAAAATTTGCTTAATGTATATAATGAATAATGCAATAAGCCCCATGCTTATTAGTCCACGTTTTAAACGCTTTCAAGTGGAAAAGATTATATTTTTTGCCAAGAAGTATACTTTTTGCTCAAAGTAGCAAAAAACAGTACGTATTTGAAATAGCGTATACAAGAAATATTTATTCTATTCATGTAAAATATTTAATCTATATGAATCAATTTTTATGGTCAACGAGTTTTTTGTTTGGTCCAAAATTTTAATTTATAATTCTTTCAAGACTGTTTTACGGTCCAAGATTTTGTTTTCAATCCAAAATTATTTTAAAGGTCCAAGATTTTTTTTGATGCAAGAGTCTTTTTATGGTCTACGATTTTGTTTTCGACCCAAGATTCCCGGTGCCTATCCAAGTTTCACTTGACCATCCAAAACTAACGTGACGAATCTAAGATTCACTTGGCCACATAAACAGTTGACGTCAATTGTCATGTAGGTGCAGTGTACGATTTCAGCATATTCACTCATAGTGTTAGGTTACTATGTTACTCTGTGAGCCCCCCCCCCCCCCCACCAACACACACACACACTCAACCCCTAACGACATAGATCAGTTCATGTGGTCACAGAATCTTGGAATGGTCACGTGAATCTAGGACAGGCCACGTGAGTCTTGGTCCGAAAAATAAAAGCTTGGACCATTAAAAAATCTTGGACCAATTCAAAAATCTTGGACCAATTCAAAAATCTTGGACCAATTCAAAAATCTTGGACCAATTCAAAAATCTTAAACAGTCTTTAATCAAATGTACATGTAAATCGGAGACCAAATAAATAATCTTGGACATTAAAAAGTTATTTATACGAAAACGTATCGTTGTCTGTGATAAGAATAATAATTTTTGTACAATATTTAACAATATTTATTGTTTATTGTTACTTTGAACACAAAGTTTACATTTTGAAGTTAAATTTTAAACTATATCAACTGTTTTTAAATGTAATGTGATATTGTAAGTGTGAAAACATTTGACATTTTGGAGTTAATTTTATCAATCTTGAATTTTGTCCGCATTGTCGTGCCATAAACAAGACGCATTTCGTCTGCGTTTTACGTTGATTGACTGCTTAACTGAATGTCACTTATACTACAGGGGTGTACTCCCCCCCAGAAATCAACACCGCGACTATATGTGAAGTGGTCTGATAAAAGCTCTGCTGAAAAAGAGACGTTCCTCTGCAGATAATATATATAATTATAGCTTGTTACGTAAAGAGGTAGCTTAATTATCCAAGCCTGCCTCTAGAGAGTTTAAGTATACTGCACTTAAATCATCGCATACTGACCTGCTTATGTGCCAAACTGAAAATAAAGTGTTTAGCCTGTTGGTAATATTATTTTTAATAGAATTCAGTTCACAGGAGATTAAACGATAACCTATTATTTTATGATAAGTACATTTCTTCTCTGCATGCGACTGATTGTTCCTTTTTGACACAAAATGCCAGTTTTGACAGTGTTAGAAAACACTAGTATTCTCGCAGGAGTTTCTATAGCGAACGAGACTAAAGGTAACTCTCGTATCCTCTGCCGGGCCATCGCGCAATAATAATTTCGTCAATATTAGTACTGACGTACATCACAGACCAAAAAATAAAAGAAGTGCAAAACAAGATGGCCCCGGCGTATCTTAGAGTTCAGGTCTAGACGTAGGAAGCAGAATCGATTACATTTTAGAGCGTGTTAGAAAGTTGCACTCGCTGGACATTGTCGTTGAGTAAAATTGCACTTGGAAATTATTATATATTAAACATTTGCTAAACTTGGTTAAAAACTTTTCTAGCTAAGACATTGCCAACACTTGCTGGTTAAAGAGTATAGAACCCTGGCTGTCAAAGTTTACCCAATCCCCAAATACATCAGATTAGAAGAGTTATAACCGTTTAAACTGGTACAATAACGATTCAATATAAAGTGGGAAGTAAGGCATCGATCAGTCACCTATAGGTTATACCATTTAACGATGTATAGCCGTTATTTAAATCGTGGCAATACAGAAGTTTTCAACAATTGAAACAATGTTATGATCAAGAGTGTTATAATTTTTTGAAATATTTACAACTTAAACATTTTTAAAATTAGAATGTTCAAGATAATAGAATATCCCCACCAAAATTAGATTTTGAGAACTTCTTTTTTTGTTGTTGTTGTATTTTTACATTGAGCTAACTACAGCTTTATTTATTTGCTCAATATCTTTTATGTTTGCATTTTGTATAAATTCTATTGCAATTTGATAGAATAAAAATGCGCATCTTTTTGCGATTGGTATATCCAAAATGATATTGTATGAAAAGAAGAGCAGGGAAGTTTTATTGTTATTAAGCCGTCGAATGATCGAACTGTCAATCACGTCTCATCTCTCTCTATCCGATCATTTTTGTACCAATAGACTTATGACCCCTGTTATTATCTACCCTGCAAATATTTTCTCTGTCCACGATTGATCCAATCGTTTCGTGATATATATTCTCTCGATTAAAATCCGATTATCAGCTTTATCTATAGCGCTATTAAGTTAACCTAGTTCATAAGCGAGAAGTTGACATTTAAGTTTACTGTCCAGTTGTCGACATTGGCTGCTCATCTACATGCGTACGGTCCGTTATTCTCTCGCTCGTTGCATTGTTTCGAATTTCATGAGTCGTTTTATTTGAGGAGATTTCAGTTGGGCATAAAGGAACTACGCGCTCGCTGCCCCATCGACCCTTTCTGTGCCCCCGGGCAACCTTACCTACGCCACACCCCTCCCTCCCTCCTTCACATCCACCCTCTTGCTCAAAATTCATTAGTTAAGGTTGGCACGTGATTTAAGTGAATTACAGTATGAAATAATGTCACTTCCTTAAACAGTCCTGTGTTGATAAAACTATGGCGAAAGTCTTCCTGTTGTCACGTCTGGTTAAAAAAGTGGTTGTGAGGTAAAGTTCACTACTGCTCGACGTAGCTACTCTCAAAACACTCAAAGGATCCTAGTCCCTAGGAGCATCTGGGTGTATGGCAGTTCATCAATGTTCAGTCCTAGGCCACACTTTACTCGGATAACGCTGGCCGTAAAATACCGAGGGAAACATGTTTTCACGACAATACTGTGTTATGTTATACTGTGATCTGAAGAGATAAGGTTAATGGTGGTATTATAGGGACTTCGAAGCCACCATACACATGTAGGGTTTAATAGGACAAGCGAAAGTGGCTAATCATTAAGTGGGCTGCCTGCTGAGAATTTATGACATGATTTGGACGCGTTGCAAAGAGTAACAAAATAAAGTACTGTACTCATACAGTCTGTGAGGTTACAGTTCGGAGTTATCGGATATAATCAATCAGTATACTTGACTGTGGACTGTCCGTGTATCGTGTGAGGTAACTAACTATATGAGTGACTTCTGACTTGTCGCAACGTTATAGTTCGTCAACCGTGAATGCATTACGGCAATCCTCCCAGGTAAGTCTTATTAGACCATTTTTTCATTAAATGTTTTGAATACATGAAGAGAGGAAACATTTGCTTGCTCC
>JARFOD010017517.1:0-11125 GCA_031763545.1 Mopalia muscosa
TTTCAGATTCTCATCTACGCCATAAATCTGTGATCAATGTTCCCGTTGAAATCGTTAAACCAGGGTAAGCTTAAAATCTTATGTCTTGTTTAACAAAGTTTCACTTAAATCCTGCTGGTGTACCTGTAACAGTAACAGCTAGGAAAATGTTAAGTGTTGTTTGGGAAATAAGTGATTCTCCATATGTTGCTTTTATCCAGGGGACTTGGGATTTTTGAAAAGGAATCTTTGTAAATAGATTAGTTTTGATTACATCATACATGTAGGTTCATAAGACATATTACATGTATATGTATAAAAACATAAAACATGTTTTTTAATTTACAATTGTAATGAACGAAATTTAGTGTGGACCATCAAAAGTATTTTCATCATCGTTGGATAACGTTTTCCATATTAGACTAAACAATGACTGACTGAGTGGCCAAGTGGTAGATGTTTTGATCTCTGTGAAATTTCTAAGCATGCAACCAACAAAATATAAATAATACAACATTCTTGTAAAATTAATGGGGACATGGTAATTTTTTGTTTAGAATAGCAGAGTTTTGGACAGCTGTTTACAAGTATATGTTTCCTGTTTTTATGTTACCAGGACAACAGTTCCAAGAATTGAGACTTCTTTACCTCCAGAATCAAAAGATCTCTGGTCAAAGAGAGCTAATATGGAGTATATTATATTACTGGACTGGAATTCTACTATTGATAAAATAGGACCTGGAAAAACATTACAGACTCTAAAAGACGCTTTATTCAAGGTAACTATCAAATGTTTCATTTTGACAACTTCTATCCAATATTTTTAAAGTGAATGGATTTTAAGTACAAAACTTTTTTTTCAAATTGATACGAAATGTGATCAAGCCATTGACAAGTCAGTTGATTTGCAAGCTGAAAATCAATTGTATTGTGAACTGCTTTGAATGCACTACAGTTTTTCATTTTTTCACCGTGACCGTTTTTAATAAAGGAACAATGTGAAGTGGAAAATCTGTCCTCCAATAAGTAAAATACCCTCCCGTGAGAAGCCTACAAGTCAACAGTCATTTGATATTTTCTTCTCTTTTTTGAATATGATGTATAAACTAAATAAATGCTGAATTTCAGTGTCCCTTTCAGTTGAAGTGCAGTAGTTTTGATTGATTGTTTGATTGGGGCTTAATGTCATATTAAAGGGTATTTTACTTATTGGAGGACAGATTTTCCACTTCACTTTGTTCCTCTCATTTTCTGTTTTTGCTTTCAGTTTGACTCTTTTTTTCTGTTTCACTTTCAGTTTGACTCCCATTTTCTGTTTCACTTTCAGTTTGACACGTTTCACTTTTAGTTTGACTCTCATTTTCTGTTTCACTTTCAGTTTGACTCTCATTTTCTGTTTCACTTTCAGTTTGACTCTCATTTTCTGTTTCACTTTTAGTTTGACTCTCATTTTCTGTTTCACTTTCAGACTCATTTTCTGTTTCACTTTCAGTTTAACTGTTAATTTCTGTTTCACTTTCAGTTTGACTTTTACTTTCTGTTTCACTTTTAGTTTAACTGTTAATTTCTGTTTCACTTTCAGTTTAACTGTTAATTTCTGTTTCACTTTCAATTTTACTCATTTTCTGTTTCACTTTCAGTTTGACTTTCATTTTCTGTTTCACTTTAAGTTTGAATCTCATTTTCTCTTTCACTTTCAGTTTGACTCTCAGACATTGTTGAAGAGCTCTCCACTTATACTTGAAGGGGGCTATGATGAGTGGTGCCTGTATTACCCTGTTATGACAACACAACTTGTTAAAGATAGACCCATCTACAACACTCCAGTCTTAAATATTCCCTCATGTAAGAAAGTTTTCCTATTTATTGGATGGATTGATTGGCAGGTGTTTACAAAATCCAATATACATTATGAATTTTATATACATTTAAATATAAAGCATTAATACTAAAATTTATATGCCTCCATGGCTGATAGATGGTAAGTTGTTTATCGCTATACGGGAGAGCAGCACAACAATAGTTACGATTACAAAACAATAAAGTGTGAAATTTTGGTAACAAAACTAATGCTCCTCCATTGCTGACGCAGACTGTTCATTCATTGCCTGGTGGTTAACGCTGTACATGAGGGTATTCTGCTTACACAATGCTGATGTGCTTGAGTCGTAAACAGTCATTCAAACTCAATGATAAAATGTGAAATTTGAGGCTGCCTTTGAAGTGTTCCATCATTGCAAGTTTGTAAAATACTGATCTTATCCAGAATGTTCAATAAATTGACCTGAGGGTTGAGAGGAACGTCTTGATGCCCTGGGGCTCTCTAAGACAAGGACAGCATCAAGCAGATCTGTTTAGGATGTCTTCATATTTTATCCTGTCTTTGTTTGGGATGGTTATCTTCACCCATTGGCACTGGGCTGACACTTTACACATGTTAGTATGGCGCTAAACCCCCACAGCCCCGTGAGGGAGCAGGTGGGCCATGACCATGCAGAATACTCCCTCGGCTTCCTCGGTCGATCGTAAGATGTGAGAAAAGAGGTTGCTTTCCGTTGCCCAGGTGTTCGCAGAGCTAAAGGGTAATGGGAAGCAGATTTGTTTGTGTCGTTCTGTATTTGTGTCCGTCGTCAAATAAGTGAAATACCCTTGAGTACGATGTTAAACACCAATCAAACAAACAAACAAACAATCATATTTTATTCTGTCTTGTCTCTGTTTGGGGTGGTTTCCTTCACCCAATGGCATTGCTTGCCGTCATGTAGGTTGAATAACTTTACGCATGTTAAATCAAACAAATCTATTGATTTCAAGACGACTGACATAGACCCCTTGACTAAGAGTCCTCTCTTTAAAGCAAACTCATGTTGTGTTTACAGAGGAACAATAAAATTTTACACTTCACATCTTAATCAAAAATCTAATACATTGGCCAGTGGTGTGAAGAAACAGTGCATTGAAACATGTACTGTTTAAATGTTACAATATTCCTTCAGATGACTTCTAAAAAATATCCAGATTTTGTTAAAGTATGAGTTCATAAGTGAAATGACTAAGTATAGTGTTTAATACCATAACCCTGACATCAGTTTTGTTCTTTTTTTTTTTTTCAGTGGATTTTGATTATCCAGATTTAGATGCTGCATTCCTGAAGACTCCAACACCAGAAGTGAAACCGACCAATGGGCAGCAACTTGGCTCTAATTTAGGCCAATCAGAATCTTCCCCCAGTTTACTGGATGGGGGCTTACAAAAACCACGACCTAACATACCAGACAGGGCGAAAAAGCCGTCATTAACAACCTCGTCGTCAAGTTTGAACTCTCATAATTCAACACAATCAATTGAGAAAATTAATAATGACATTTCAGGGCCCAAAACGTCTTTATATCCAAGTATGATATCTTCTGTTGAAAATAACAAAATTTCCTCTAATACAACAACAACTACAGACATTTCCTCATTTACCGCCCAGAATTCCCAAGTTTCGAATGAATCAAAATCTAAATCTAACATAATTGTGGAACAGGAGCGAGAATTGGTCACTTTGCGAAATTTGCAAAGCCAAAAGAAGCAAGAGTTGTTAGATTTTCAAAAGGAAAAAGAGCGAATGGCACTTGAACACAAAGCTCGTCTTGAACAGTTGAAGAAACGTCAATTTGAAATCGACACACTCGAGAAAATGAAGAACCAGCAACAGAAAGATGTGGCAGACTTAATGCGATTAAAAAGGCGCCTAGAAGAGGAAATGAAAATTGAACGAAAGCTGGAGGAAGAATCAAACAGTCAGAAGGCTGAAGAAGAAAAAAGAAGGTATCGTTATAATCAAAAGCAGAATTTGTTGGATTGATGTGTTGAATCGGTTAAATTTAAGGCCACATACATGACAATTTGTTCTTTCTGGTGTTTTTAGACAAACCAAAAATAACTTGTAAAAATGGTCCTGTGGTTTATTCAACAAAATCAGTAATTATGAAATTTTTTATTTTTTTTCTACATCAAACAAAACTGATACCAACTGGAGTTTTATGAATGTTATTTTTGCTTGAGTAATGTTTGAGAGCCATTAGTTAACAAAACCGTCTACTGTATGAGCAACCAGTTGGCTGAGTGGCTCCCCAGTATTTTATAGTAAGTCTGTCATAGATAAGAGAGAAGGCCCACGGCAGTGGTTTGGTGGTTAGCGTGGGAGTACTAATCCTATTTGGATAAGAGTCTCTCGACATATGGTATATGAGTGAGTCAATTAAGGGGGTGTTTTTTTACAAGGTTTCCTCCCATTTTTCCACTACATTTAATCAAGGATTAAAAACAGTTATCATATACAATGTAGGTGACCTTGAAGTAGGAGCTTTGAGTATGAAGTTAAACCCCAATCAAACAAACAATCAAACAGTTTAGAGAGTGCATGTGGAAAGAATATGGCAAACTGCTACGGAATTTATCAGCCATGATGTCTTTTTATTTTGTTTTAAATTTAATTAGAACGGCAGAATTAGAGAGAATGAAGCGAGAAGAGGACCTGAGAATTGAGAGGCTGAAATCTGTTGAGTTGAGCCGAATGGAGAGAAAACAGAAAGAAGAAAGTGAAAAAATCCGCAGAGAAAACGAGAGAAAAGAAGAGGAGGTGAGTTGATAAATTTCTTCTTAACATGTCACTCTCTGTCTAATGGCTGTTTGGAGTATTGAAATTTTCTAACATAGCAAAATGGTTAATATTATGGGGTTCATATTATATGTATTTCAGTGTTTAGACTACTGATGTTCAGACCCTCATTCAAACATAATGGGCCCTCTGGCTACGGGTAGTTTGTTTGAAAAGACGACATTACTACTTTTCAAACAAACTGCAGGTCCCCCCAATTATGAGGTGTTTTGCTATGTTAGAAATTTGAGTCAAAATTGATCAATGTTGTCTTGATTCAGGTGGAGATAACTTTCCAACACATTTCAAACACTCCACATTTTATGGTTGTGCTAGTGTTAATTATTGTTGGAATACACTGCCTCCACATAAGTGACGTACCATTAAGCATGGCGTAAAATACCAATCAATCAGTTAATCACTCACAAATAATCAGAGAACTCCTTCAACCATGCATTATACTATCCATTATACCATTGGACAAGAAGTATATAATAAAATGGCTGGAGTAATGGGATTTTACTTTATTGAAATTTTTTCTGTTTTCTTTCAAGGCTGCCAGCTTAGCTGATGTGGAAAAAGCTAGATTGGAAAACATTGAGCGTGAGCGAAGAGAAAATGAATTAAAGCAAAGGGAGACAAGAGAAAATGAATTAAAGCAAAGGGAGATAAGAGAGAGGGAATTAAAGCAAAGGGAGATAAGAGAGAGGGAATTAAAGCAAATTGATGAACAACTGGAAAGACAGAAGAAAATAGAGCAGGAAGCACTTGCAAGACAAAAGGAAGAATCCGAAAAAGCAATTAAACGCATAGAGAAAGAAAGACAGGACAAAGAAGCCGAAGTTAAACGAAGACAAGATATTATTTTACAACAGGAAAGAGAGCGAGAAGAAATAAGGAAAAAAGAGGAAGAATTGAAAATTAAAATCGAACAGCAAAGAATTGCAGAAGAAAATGCACGCTTAGAAAAAGAACGATTGAAACAAGAAAAACTTGAAAAAGAAAGGAAAGATAAAGAACGAAAGGATAGAGAGAGTGCTGAAGAAGCACAGAAAATTGCTGAAGAAAGAATAAAGAAAATTTCAGGTATTGTCTGAATATCAAAACTTCTGTTACAGAATACGGTCTGTAAAACTTCTAACATTTTTGGAGCCCACTACTGTGGTTGAGTGGTTAGAGTTTTGAACTTCTCACAATTACAGTGGTGTAGTAGTTAGCATGTGCGCTTACTAAATCTACTACTCTGTACCTGTCACAGTTACGAGTACCGCTGTGGACCATGTCAGGGAATCACACAAAGTTACCCAGCCAATCAAAACAGTGATTTTCAAAGGGTTTGTCACAGTATTTGATAAAGACAGATTGGGAAGTGAACAATCTGTCTTTATATTAGTCAAGTATCCTTGATGAGGGTGATAATTGGTAATCGTACAAACAAACAATGTACAATTTTTTATATTCTGTAATTTCCACATGATGCCATAACAAGTGTGTCAAATCTCTTGTTACTGACAGTTTGAGGAATCCGTATGTTGAGCTGTTACATAATATTTCTGGTTATACAAAAAAAAATAAATACTTTTTTTTTTCAGCCCCAGAAAAGAGACCAAGTGAGCGTCAGTCTAGTATGTTACCTGTAGGATGGGAGAGGAAACTTGACCCAAACACAAATCGTTATTTCTACCTGAACCATAACGAAGGGACGAGCCAATGGGAGCCTCCACAGACTTCAGCTTCTTCCTCCCCAGGTAAGTGCTTTATTGGGCATCTTTAAATTCAGTAAGGCCTAACTGCAGATGTGTCTCACAGATCACAAAACCAGTTTCCCATAGCATCATTCAGTCCCCAAACCACAAAACTGACTTCCACACCATTAATCTGTAATTCGCCACAGATTTACTCTACCAGGAGACGACGTCTGTTTTTCTATGAGAGAAACCCCTCAAACTGCAACAAACCCCAAACCACAAAACTGACCCCCGAGACTACAAATCAGTGAACACACATTATTGACACATAGTTGTTCAAAAGCTACCATAATACAGAGAAAAAGACTGTAAAAGTGAATAAAAAAACATCCCTCAGAATTCATTGGTTAATGGAGAAAAATGTGACTCCACTAAATCTATTGTTCGGTGACAAACAACATGCTAAATAATAATTCATTTACATGTATATCATGGATATTGGCCCGAACATTAAGTTTCCACACCAACAGTGATATAATTTCGTTAATTAGGAATCAAACAAACAAATAAACAGCTAATGATGGCCTATGACCTTTAACCTGAATCAAGCCGAGAGCTATTGATGGTAAGACTATGTTAAGAACAAACTTCCTGTAGTCACAGACAGGTGGTTGGAGGGAGCTTCATGTTGTGATCAGAGCTAAAGGGGAACTATTGTCATCTTCACTAAATATTGCTCAATTTGCAATAAAACATAAGCATACGTATCGATATGTGACTAACTGATCATTTACTTTCACTTGCAGCCCATTCTCAAGTACACAAAACCAAGTCAGAAGAAAAAAATGATACATAAAGAAGTTGAGGACCAGTGAGGTCCCATTTCACACCAAATATAACTTAATTTACAATTAAATACAAACATACATTGTACCGGTATCTGATTTAAGTGGTCATTTACTTTCACTTTCACTCTGCAGCCCATTCTAAAGTATACAAGACTAAGTTAAAAGACGAAAATGATACGCCCAGAAGTGGAGGGCTAGTGAGGTCCCATTCTTCACCAAATATTGCTCAGCTTGTTGAAGATGAGGCAAATGCTTCTAAACCCACACCATTGTTCAACAGAGGAGCGAAGCCTTCTGTCAAGTAAGGTTAATTCTATTTGCATTTATCATATCCCATATATTTTAAGTTATTTTACATAGAGACATTAAAAGACAATGCCTTCTATTTCGTATACTATGTAGCTAAAGGAAAAACAGCTTTTTTTTTTATCTAGACTTATTATTTTTATTGCATATTTTCAAAGACAACCATCTGTATTGCATTTGCAATCGAATTAGCATTGCTTTATATTAGTTAATTCAAAGAGCGGGACTGACATCATTTCATTCCTTTTCATTCACAGGCCTTTGACATCACAGACAAACAGTAACAGAACTGTCAATGTGAAAGCTGCTCGAATGAGAGACCTAAACCCAGTTTATGGATCTGTGGTCAGTTACTTTCACTTTCAGTTTTACTGTAGGAGTTTTAAGTTCCACTTTACTTATGTGTGACTTTTAAAGTGGCTAGGCACAGTGGCACACCACATATAAAGGAAATAATTTTTGTGAATTGATGTCCCACGGCTGAAGTTCACTGGTTAACCTAACAGACAACTGATCTTTCTTCTTCTTTCTCTCCATTTATTTTATTTATTTTTACATTGTAATTAAATACAACAGAGGCAGATGTGGAGAGTCAGTCATCACCTGAAATAGTTTGTTGTAGTTTATTTTCATATATCCAACAAAAAATATAATCTGTGGATTAACAATGAAATCGTAGATTTGTGTGTCAATTAAACTTTCCATACGATACATGTAACTAGACCATAACACTTCATTTTTAAAAAATATTAATCAAATTCATTTATAATCTTATTGTTGTTGGTCTTATGTTTAAGTTTATTCATTGTTGAACACCTTTGCTAAATATTGCTAAATATTGTGTTTCCTGATTCAGGGAAAATATATATCTATATGTGGTTTTAGGGCGGAGCTTTAACCGGTTTGCGTAACCTAGGCAACACCTGCTATATGAACTCCACATTACAATGTTTGAACAACTGTAACCTTCTCGTCAGCTATTTTCTCACGGATGCCTACCTAGAGGACATCAATAGGTGAGTACTTTCTTTTCTGACAGAGGGTTTTGAGGAACTTCCTGTTGCCTGCTTGCTCTCTGAGCTAAGGGCCAGCATGATAGTAATTAGTCTGTGATGTATTTGTATTAAGTCCTGTAAATGTCCTAAATTTGTCCTGTCTTCTCTTTGTTTGTTGCCAGTGGCATCAGTAGTTTCCTGTTGGTCTGGCACGTTGTCATGAGTGAACCTTTAGTAAGGCGTTAAACCCCTATCAGACAAATCCTCTCTATTCTATGATTTAGCTCATATAGTGTTTCTTCCTCATGCTATGTATGAGGAAAATGATTGCAAATTTACCAACTTGCCTGCACCAATCTGGCTTCTTTTTCACATTTGATGATTCTCCAATATTGATCCGGTAAATGTGATAACTGTAAAACAAATTCACCTCTTAATTTCATACTTGTTTTATATTCTCTTCCTGCGGAAACAAATAAGGGGTTGTGTTATGTCCCCAACTGTGGCCGTCATTTTGTTATAATGTTATTAATTATCTAAATTTATCCTAGAGCCACCCAGCATCACGGCAGTCTTGCGCTTTTATTGATGACAGCGGGACACCATTTGGGTTGGAGACTCTCCTTTGTCAGTAATTTGTATCAACAAAATGCAACAAAATAATAACTTTTTGAACCACGATCACGGGTGGTTAAAGGGAACTTCATGTTGCCCTGGTGCTCAAAGAGCTAAACGAGAACACAAAGCTAATTCTGTTTTTGGTGTCTGTATTTTGCCCTGTTATTGCCCTGTATTTGTCCTGCCTTGTCTTTGTTTGTATCCTGTGGTGTCGATGGTGGTTTCCTTCACCTATTGGGCTGGAATGTGGTTATATAACTGAAATATCTTTGGGTGGGATGTTAAACCCTCATCAATAAAATGAAACGAGATCAACTTTATACAAATATATTTGACTGCCACAAATATTCAATGTAAAAAAATTAAAAAGTGTGTAAGCCACACAAAATGTCCACCATTATGAACTGGATGCTGACAGAATAATCTGGTGGTCTGAATGCATCATGTGACATACCATCTACCATCATAGATTGTTTTAAGCAGACATTATTATTATACACAATGGAATTAGGTCAGAGTTACCAACAAAAGATAGCTGAGAATTCAGAATAGGTTGATCAATAAAAAGTTGTCTGTTTTTCTTCGTTGATTTCAGGGAAAGTAAGTTCAGCTATAATGGTGATGTTGTTGACGAATTCGCTGTTGTTGTGAAGGCGTTGTGGTCCGGACAGTACAGGTCAATTAGTGCAAAAGATTTTAAGGTGACTTTCATTTTCAGTGACTGTGGAATTTTGCTACTGCTGTGGCTTAGTTGTTAGTGTGTGCTTGTACTAATCCTACATCAATGTACCACTCATGGGATAGAGTTTGTCTTCAATGGGTTTAAGTCTGTTAACCATCAAGTATATGAGTGCGTTACATGAAGTGGCTCTGGCAATTGTGGGTTTTTTTTTATCAGGTTTTTTCTTGATTTCATCGTATTTATGCAAGAAACAGTGTGAAGTGGACAATCGGTTGAAAATATTGTGAAATAGTCTTGAGGACTACGTTAAACCCCATGAATCAAACTAACAACCAAATCGAACGGATACAGGTTTCTTCCTTTGTGAACAGTGTGAAATGGACAATCTGTTGTCATATAAGTGAATGCCCTAAAGGACAATGTTAAACCCCAATCAAATAAACAATCAAATCTAAAGATTCTAATAAAGGGCAGGTGGTTGCAGGGAGTTTTGTGCTGCTCACAAAGCTGTTCTGTTTTTGTGGTTCTGCATCTTGTGACCATTCTTTCTTGTCTTTGTTTGTTGCCAGACTTGTCAGGGGTGGTTTTCTTGCCCCATTGGGCTGTCACGTCATCATGACTGAAACCATTTTATAACTTATTATAAACCCAAATTAAGAAACCCAGTTCAACCATAAAGATTTCCTTATTTTTCAGTCCTTATGCATTCTTTATAATTGCAAACTTAATCCAAAACTAAATAAAACCCAATAGAACACTAATTATTTCCATATTTTTCAGTCTGTATGCAGTCCTTATAATTCACTGTTTGCAAACTTAAACCCCAAGTTAACTAAACCCTGTAGAAAGATAGTGATTTCTGTATTTTTCAGTCTGTATGCAGTCGTTATAATTCACTATTTGCAAACTTTGACCAGCAAGATTCACAGGAGTTTCTCGCCTTTCTACTGGATGGATTACACGAGGGTCTTAATCGGGTAAGTTCTGCCACCACTTTCACAAAATGTTGTTACACATAAAAACTATTTTAGGATAAAGAATTCTTTATGATGAGCTATAGAATTAAAAATGTCGTACAAGCTTTGACTGATTTTTTTGTTTGTTGTGAAATTGGCCACAGCCTCTTAGCAAACGACAATTTGTTGGAAATTCACCTTTTAATTCAAGGAAGTTTTCTAGTGACAGGTAAATTGCTTAGTGGTTTCTTCTGACAATGTTACTGACAATGATAATATAATATGTAATATTTGAGCAAAATATTTTTAAGTATAATACTAACAATCTTACAGCCCCGTGAGGGAGCGGGTGGGCCATGGCCCTGCAGAATACTCCCTCGGCTTCCTCGGCTGATCGTAAGAGGCGAG
>JARFOD010017528.1:0-11125 GCA_031763545.1 Mopalia muscosa
CCCCCGTAAGAAGAAAGCTAAATAGTTCTGCATTTTTTTTTTTCAAACAAGGTTTGCTCATATCCATGTTTTGTGAATTCGTTAAATTTCGATTTAAACCTAAGTGAGAGGTATCTACGTCTGTCAAGTTTCAGCCAAATAAGCGACCAATTTGTCTAAACCCAAAACCCTTTCAACTTAAAAAAAATTAAGTTGTAGCAAACGTAAAGACAAACCCATAAATTTCAAACTTCATAGAAAGTTAACGTGGGTTTTCGTCCAGTTTTCTTTTTTAACAAAAAAAAAATCAATTGAATACAAAAGTCAAGATTTTTTTTATTTTTCCTAGAAAGTTTAAATTGATTAAATTATTCGGATGATTTAAGTATATTCCAGCAAAGAAAATAATAATGCATT
Organism: Mopalia muscosa; assembly: GCA_031763545.1. Classification (NCBI taxonomy): domain Eukaryota; kingdom Metazoa; phylum Mollusca; class Polyplacophora; order Chitonida; family Mopaliidae; genus Mopalia; species Mopalia muscosa. The sequence goes on from JARFOD010017528.1 coordinate 397, forward strand.
TTGACAAAAATAGCATTGCTTCACTAGTGTGATCTACGTTGAGTCATCAACTATGCGTAGGATTCCATCCGCTATTGCCTTAAAATGAGCAATTTACAAATTCCTCACAAAAAGATGACTTCATTTCAAAATCTCATTCAAATGAGTCGCAGTTGTTTCGGATTATTTCCTTGCTCCCGCGTTCACAAAGTTGCGATTCGACTTAAAATGGCTGCTATGGAACCAAAAAGTTTATATCAGTTGCCACTGGCCTATTCAGATGTTAAACTTTAATTTTCTTTGGAAAAGGTTATAATATAGGGTAAATGGAGGGACGTTAATTTGTTAAAATTCGTTCGCAAACGCAAATTATTCCAATCCAGATTAAATAATTTTCGGAGCTTCGCAAGCCTCGAAACAGAATCACTCTGTGAATTGTCAATTTGTCTACCTTGTCATATACTTGATTATGTAACGAAATTGTAAGTGTTCCGATAACCAACAACCTGCAGTTGTATTGTTATCAAAATGATGCTTCCGCTCTTTACTGTACACAGCATATGTATGTCGATATTGTATCAACGCTGAAACCCTGTATAATCTCCGCTCATCGGCTTTTTTCCAGCGTGAGTGTGTTGTTGTTGGTGTCGTTTTAACTGGCAGATTATAGACGGTTCGCCCTATTCACGGGAGGGGTCAGAATGGCTATCGTCTCAACACAAGTTCCAACGGGTTCTGATTTTACTGTTTTGTGACTATTACGTATAAATGTTTTGTAACGCTAGTCGATGTTTTGTGTTCTGTGTCATTGATTACTCGTGTATGTGTTGAGAATAAGCCATATTGGGGTCCATTAATTTGTATCAATCTATTTAGCCTTCAAACGAAAAATCCATTCACTATCGAATATCCAACTACAACCGGTAACATGATTTGTTTGATCGGAAAAGTATTTAATACAGTTAACAGCAAAACAGAATGGTGCACGTTCTTACATTTTAATGAATCGATCTCTTAAAGTTTTCAACTAAAATTAACATTTTGACTTTCGAGGACGTCTTCTGATGACAGAAACTTGATCAATCCGGAATACCAGACTGGCATTCCTCGACAGAGCAAGATAATATAGTAGGAGTCCGCTTTGTCAAAGCCATTCAAGACAAGTGCAATGAAGGCTTTTCGTTTGAAAATTAATTTACTCGTCACTCATACGTTCAATCGCTTCGGCTGTTTATTACTACGAGTTATACTTCGAGGATGAAACGGCCGGTACATGTGCATGCATTTACATGGCAATGACTTTGTGTCGAGTGAAATATGGTATTGTTTTTAGTTATGACGCTACGGGAACATTTCAATGCTAACAACATTTTATCCGGTTTATTAATATGAAGTTGACAATATTACGAACAGTACATAAACCAGAGGCATCTGTCTTTATGCCCAAATTTGGATTTGTATTTACTAATGTATATAAACCGATTAAGTAAATTAAAATTGTTTGCCAAAAGAAATAAAATATAGTGTAACATTTTGTTTTACCACACTTGTTAACACCAAAGCTGTTATTTACTTTAATTGAAATGTATTATCTCACACTTTCAAATTCAACTATAGAATGGGAAATGATGTAGTTTGTTTGTATTACTCTTAAAGAGTACCGTGGAAATGCCGTCAGCTTATACACCATTGTCCCCACCCTCCCCTCACAAACAAAGTTTTGCTGTGAAATAAAACAGTATTTGGATATGAAGCAAAACTATCCTGTGTTATTTTGTTACTAGAGTGATTTATTACTTTAATCATATCACGTTATCTTTGTAATCCCGACGGCCGATGCGTCTTTTACGATATGCATGTTTTGTATTGCAATCTAGGTTGGCTCATTAAGCAATTAGTTGCCACCCTGTATCCAAGAAGCAGGCATTCATGAGTACATATGACACTCCCTACCAATCCCTGAAGTTACTGGCCTTCGGTATATATCGGGACTGTTTATATTAAATGGATTCGACAGATAACACCAAAATTGTTTGTTTTTTTCTGGTCACTAGGTAGTGATATGTATAGCCGAAAGATTTTTCGACAGCTACACCAAAAATACTACAAAGTGGCACAGACACAGTCGGAGTGAACTCGGACGGTTGATTACACGCTTAGAAAGATATAGCTCTCATGGCACCCTTTAAGGTTGTTCAGTCATAGCTGTGATGAAACACTTTATGGTTCTGTATGGACCCCTCACTGCAACGGTTCAAAGTATTTCCCTCTTTCTTCTAAAACCGAAGAACCGTTTCTTGTCGCAACGGTTCTTTAAGACCATCCTCTTTTTTAAGGATCATCAAAGAGCCAGTATTTATAAGAGTATAGATAGAATGTTTTGCGTCGTCAATTTGTTAAAGTAACCTTAATTTCCACATAAACACTGACCTACACAAACTGCTAACATTAATGCCGACTCCAGAGATTTGGACATATTTAGTTCATTTGTGACTAAAAATCATTGGTAAAATACAACACAAACCGAAGAAGCTTAAATTCACCATTTTAATATTACTTCTGCCGTCATGATACATAGCTCCTGATGGTGACTTCTGTGGCTAACCCTGTTGATTAGTGGGCTGTTGTCGTTTTAGAGGGCAAATATTTCTCAAATTCTTTAACTCGTCAAAGGTTATTATAACAATCTGTAGAAAAAACGTAAAAATAATTCTTTTTTAAATTCAAGACACATTTGAATTTTTATTTGAGTAACGGAAAAATTATTCATAACGGAAAAAAATATTCATATCGGATTAGATGAGCAAGGGTTGAAATATTCAGCTGTATAACTGTATCAATTTGATGGTGGAGAAACGTGTTCTTCTCGTTGTTATATACTGTATATTCCTGACACTGAAGGGAACCCCAACATACACTTGTTAAGGACATCTGACACTGCAACAAGAATATGATTTGATTATGGTACCGACAGTCCACATAGTAAAACGGTTGGAACATTAAATCGAAAAGAGCTGTCCAAATTGAATGTAAAGCAACAGATGGACTGATTACTGTGGCTACACAGAGCCAGGTCCAACTCTGTCAATACCGTCATCTGTCATACAGGAATTGTTTTTATTGAGCAGACAGTTTTACAACAGAATATATATCAGTATAAAGTAGTTAAATAATCCAGGTCAAATGTTCCAGACTGACCTTGCTTAATTAACTACTTAACACTAGTATATAGCATTCAACCTCTGCTCTTTTTCGTCAACGTTATACACCTAATGGCGATGCAGACATATGTATAGAATAAATGCCGTTCTATTACAGCACGAGAAAGGATAACGCAGAAATTATATTCTAAATGCCATTCCAAAGTAGTACTGTATCTGGTGAAATGGCGGGTGGTTGGAGGGAGCTTCATGTTGCCCTGGTGCTCTAAGAGCTAAAGGGGAACAGGAAGCTGTATTTGTCCCGTCCTGCCTTGGTTTGTTACCAGTGATGTCGAGGGTGGTTTCCTTCACCCATTGGGCTGTCACGTCGTCATGAAAGTGAAATACCCTTGAGTACGACGTTAAACCCCAATCAAACAAACAAACTGGTGAAATAAGGATTACAACAAATGTATAGCCTATATTGCTTGACCTTTGAATGAGTGCCCGACATTGGTGTTTCGAAGACTGAATTACAATTTGCAATTGGAGAAACATCCGTTACTTTAAACTTAATTGAGGGATTTCTTGTTACATATTCTTTTAACAAGTTCGTTATGGTAATGCCCTTAGCTTATGTAATTAACCTCTTTGAGAAAATCATTTTAAGTGGATTAGATAAATTTGTGTAACAAGTCCAATTTGATTTCGTTCATATCTGCGAAGAAAAGTTTGTGCTCAAGAAAATCTTCAAGAACGTCTCTGACAATTTATTAAAAACTGCATTCATAACAACGCAAGTAGTGTGTGAATCAGGAACAAGATTTAGGTACGTGGACCATGGGTATCGGAGGAGACGTGCCGTCGAGCTTTCGAGCTCCCAAGTTAAAATAAAGTTACATCTAGCATTATTATTTATGTTTTCATTCTTTGCCATCATAATATTATCATCATCGTCACCATAGTTTGTTCATCATTATCATCGCAATAGAATCATCACTTTTATCATTATCATTATCATTATTATCTTTTATGTTATGGGCTGACACTATTTCACAGACACGTGAAAAGGTAACAGGATACCGTTAATTTATTCTGGCTGGGTGATTTTAATTTCCTGTGCAATACGTTCTTCAAAGGATGGCTGCAGTCTTCTGTATATCTAAGTTGACATCCTATACATTTCCTGCCGGGAAGAATATTAACTAGACCCTTGTGCCATTGACGCTTTAATTAAGATCTCTCCATTGATTATTCACGAATGAGCGTAAACGCAACATCGTTTGACCCGCCTTTTAAGCTTTGTTTTGAGACAGGGCCTATGACCGACTTATCCAATCAGACAAGACTTCAACCTGTTATGGCGAAGATAGTTGTCTTGCGTTTTATGACTACTCGAAGAGGATTGTTGCAACGTGTGTTTACTGTTCTGAAGACGAATTTAGATGATTTTTGATGAAAAAATGATATGTGAAAAAAGTTATTACATTAGTGGATTTTTATTACATTAGTGGTTGCTACATAACACTTTGACAACCTCTAATCAAATGTACTTGTGTACGATCACCATCAATCCATCATTCAACTAATCCATCTGCCAACCACAATATGTACGCGCTCACACACAAATGAATAAAGAAACCAAGTACCAAGAACTTCCATGGTGATGTAAGTGGCTCGCAGAAGTTTTATCACGTCTGCTAACTTATCCTACTTCGCTTTAGTGAGCCCAACTTCGAATGCCTTTATCTACACAAGGTACATGTGGGAATCACAGCTCCTACAATTTAGGGTTGGGTTTTACTATGTTTCATCACTGTTGTCCACCGTATTTAAGTACGACAGGGTGAGAACCCCAATCAAACAAGCAAAAAGAGCGTATGGCGGTTGTTTTCATATTCGTCCTGGATTGAAGTAAATGTTAACAAGTATGTTAAACACCGGTCAACCCAGCAAACAAGCAGGTGTCCACCTTTACTGAACGTATTACTATAAGACATTCGGCTCTCATGCCTAAGGGTTGAGAGAAAGCAGATTTGTGTGGTGTTTGTCTATTCGGCTTATTTTTGTAGTCGGTGTTTGGTCAGAATTACGTCGAGGCCGTTTCCATGACCCATTGGACTGGTACGTTTTCAGACGTTCATGCAGAAGTCACGCGACATCTGCATGACACATTTAAGAAAACATTTTTAAAAAACTTATTGTAACTGTCTTGCAGGTTTACCTACAATTTCTAGTTCAGTAAGCTGTACATAAATCATTATGTAACCTTATATCTTTATTCGGTTTTCCGAAATAAACTGACTCAGATATTCAAATAGGCTTATCTGAATTGCATGTTTTAACAGGTGTCTTATTCCCGTCGGGAATAGTTGACTGACAGTTACAATGTTATACCCACAAAGCTTCAGAGGTTGGAATACCAAATACCGTTCTTAACACCAACCACTTGTAAACTAACATATGAACACGCTAAAATCATCACCTCCTATCGGAATTCCAAACGAGTACCTGTATCGGCTGCAACGGACTGAAAGCTATAACATTTCAACATATTTCAACAAAGATGGCAAGGCACGGAACGTTAAATCGATGCTCCCGGCTGCAATAACCCCTATATCCCTTGAAAGGTTACCATTCAATATAGTTAAATATGGAATCGTTTTATCGTTTCTTCATTTATTAAAAAAACGTGAGGATTAAAGGTATATTTTTATCTACGACCACTGGAAACTGACAATTTGGGCGCAACCAACCCTGCCAATGACGTCACGCGACTAACACTTTTGTGTGTTACTGGTTAATATCATGTGTGAACTGTCAAAGGTAATCCCTAGTATCAACAGTCGACTCTATAAGCCTCCTGAAAAAGGCCCTTATTTTGAAAAGAACAATATTTGATTGTCAATATTTGTGGAGCTCTTATGTTTAGTAATAAAAGAACCAAGACATGGCTGCGTGGATGAATTTGACTGTACTTTACACATTACTCAATGTTATAGAATGGACATAGCTCGATTAGAAAATTGTGAGAGCATTATTCAACACAAGGAAACCTGTCCGTTATATGCATTTTATTGCAGAAAGTATCCTCTCTTTTATATTGGCCATTACGGTCGGTTAAAAAATCAGAACTATTTATTTGGCTTTAAATTGTCCACACCAGATTAGTCATTAAAACTCACATACTATAGTGCTTATAGAAAAGAATGATGGAATATTGATCCCTATCCGGTACACAGTCAATAACGTCTTATTGTTTTGATGTAATATGTATGTGCACAGGATTAAAACCGAACTGAAGATCATTGACAAGCTCATTGAAAGAGAAAAATCGCGGATAACCCAAATAGCCCACGACCTTCCTATTACATACTAAATACGACCCTGGAGATGGCGGCGTTGTGTGACAAGAATCAGTCAGAAACTGGGCTCTAGACCACTGCATCAAGGAGGAAACTAGTATTTATCCAGTTGTCATTAAAGAGAGAATTGCAACACATATTGAAGTGGTCATGAGCTTCAATAAACTTTCCATTGGAACATGGAGACTGTAATATTCGACGGAGTCCAGAAATCGTTAGCAATGTAAGTTCATTGTAGTTGTATAAGAAGATAATAAAAAAAAACCATACAAGGTGGGGTCATATTTGAGCATTTAACAATTTACTTGAAAGTAACGCAATAGTTAAACTAGTTAATTTCATAATTTGTATCTGAGTAGCTAATTTAGTAAGTTTTTGGTATAATTAACTAGCAACAGTTATTACTTTGAAAATGTGACTTTCCAACCCTGATTTATCTTCGATTACACTTGGGTTTTATATCAGCTTTGTTCTGAAACCCATTTCAAATGGATCATTGGTGTTCAATCTGTGTTTCGCGTTCTTTGAACCCAACTCGTCCTAAATGGACAAATAAGGCTGCTTCCTTTCTCAACGGTCTACATCTCTCTTTGTTCCGGGTTCATCTGTTATTGATCCAAATCGTACCAGTCTGTTTAATTTAGACTAGATTGTGATAGTTTAGGAGTTTCGTTACAATACTCGGATCATACGCATAACAGATAAGGCAGTCAGGAAGAACAATGGTTTATAACTTGAGGTTTTTTTTGCAGTGTATGCTCACAACATTTCAATGAAGAATGTTTTCTATCAAATGTGATTACATCGTTTAATACCATTATTCAACCAACAATGTGGTTAAATAAATATTGTCATTTATCCAGCCATTAGGGTACGATAAGTCTTGTCAACTGTGACGGCCGCCACCTGGGACTATGAGCATGCTTGCTTAATACTAGCCTTGATATACAGGATGCAGCATACTTAAATGTTTTCAGATTCGCTGTAGAAGGCATCTTGATGGATGTCACAACGTCAAATTGATATTTTAAATGCATTCCGGTTGACAAGCTGAACGGTGACAATACAACAGTGAGATCCAGTTTCCGTCATTATATAGCACATGCTATGCTCCGTTTTTATCCGCGCAATTCATTTGTTCGCGGAAACGGCGTAAAAGTATTTTTTCGAAAACGAATCCATTCTAGAGCCATTAAAGGAACTGCCGGTTCTTTTAACAATAGCATGGTATTTACTCAAAACATCGAAAATTGTGTGCTAGTGTTCAGGCAAATAAAAGCTGTATAAATACAACGGCACTATGTTATTCAGCTTTCAATTGCATTTTAATTATTATTTGAAAGATACCGACTCAATCCATCGATTAAAAGAACAAACAGATTATAAAGACAAAACAAGTTCAATCATGCTTACAAAATAAACTTGTTTAATTTTATGTTGACGTAACTATGTTAACGCCCTTGTGACTTCCCGTGAAGACAGTAATGCAGCGGGTTTTTTAAAGTTCCCGGTCTATGTTAAAAACCTAGATGGTACTGGACGGTTACAAAATGTGGATCCCTTTCCTATAAAACTTTTTCAAATATATTATTGTCACAAATTGAATGTGGCAGATAAAATTGAAACGTAAAAAAGTCACAATTTTATCTGAATGTAACACAGTATAACTCACATGAAGTGTAATTTCCAAAAAAACACGGGTAACTTCATTTTCACTCAATATTTCAGCACTGATTTGCCATAGGCCGGAGATAATTCAATAAATGCTTTAATATCGAGTCAAACTGAAAGTAGCTTTGTTCTGAATTGCATTACTACTGACAAGAATTACACTAAAACTATGTAGTGGAAATATAAAAGCTGCACTGAACAATCGATAGCTACATGATCGGTAGTAAAGAAAACAAAGTTTGAATTGGTGCCAAAAGTGTCGAAAACATTAGTAAATGAAAGAAGTTTGTAAAATTTTAACAAATACTATACCGTAAAATATGTCATTTATTTCAAGCAATTATTTTGCTTTGGAAACTTCAAGTATTTGTTCAATCACAGAAATAACATACGTATGAATATTTGTTAATTGTATTAACATAAAACAAAACATAAATATCGGAACACTTAGTAACAAGGGATGGTGCTTAGCTTTGTATTAAAATACTTGGGGGATATCTGTTGGTTAACATTGTTAACATAATCCACATAAAGCATCAATCAAATAAGAACAAAAAAATGAAACCGGACCATTAACTGAACTATGCCGTCCATCTGTACACACGACAACAACGAGTTTTGAGTTTGCAAACTATAAGAGATTAAATCTGAGTAAATTGTAAAAGTACAATTGTAAAAAATGTGGCGATTTTTTCAACACCTCTCCCGTCGTCCTCTGTGTCAATCACGCATTGACAAATGCCAAAGCATTTTTTATCTTGCCCAACAGGCTTTAAGTCAAAGCGTATCAAAGCTGCCTCTGAAAGAAAGTTTAAATAAATGTCAAATCGATTAACACAAATTAAATTGTCACAGTTTAACAATTATACCATATTTTGGCCGATCGATATATAATCTTCAATAGAAACTTCATTTAAATAACCTTCTGTTTTCTAGAGTGATAACTTTTGATTTATTAAATGCGCTATCCTAAGTACTTTATGGCATCGCAGCGACCGCACCATAGAATGTATCAAAAGCGTTACTCAGGGACCAATTTCAGTTACCCCAAAAAGCATATTGAAAGTGTATCATTACTGCATGATACTGCACAACTTCAAATTGAGTCTTCATTTCAAAAAGCATTAGAAAAGCTTACTACTGAGGGAATGTTCGGCTAGATATTCCATAATATAACCAAATGGGAAAAGAGTGAAATATTACAAAAAATTATCTCCATTCCTAAAATATGTCAGTGCAATAGTCTATGATGTGCATTAAGTAACCTTGAATAACAATAGCGTTGAATAATTAAGTGACCATGTAGCATGTATATTGCGCCAATTGTACTGGCTTTCCATTATTGGGCCGGTACTGTAGTTGATTACGATTGCAGCAAGATGAAGGCGAACCGGCACGGGACCTTTAATCTCGGAGACTTCAATTTCCTATGTGGTGTGTGCTTCTGAACGTGAGTTCTTACCACGGTATATTTATTTTAGCAGAGCGTCTAATTATTTCTCAGACTGCAAACAGCATGATCATGACACACTCTCTTTGGCGATTCGTTTGACTTTGATTTTAACCGGAATAGAATGTTTAATGCCCCTAAAACCACACCCAATAGTTGTCAGATACAGCTGCTCAGACTGAACTATAACATCTGGTGGTAAATGTGATTATAGAATAAGCATTCGTGATTGGGTTTTAGGACTTGCTGAAGTATCAGACAAACATGAATAATTCAAGATATTGTTTTCAGCGTTATTCTTAGGTTTTAGTAAATCATTACATAGATAATGTCTTACTCTTTGTGAGACGGAAAAGCTGAATTAATATGGTTTATAGGCCTACTCTTGGATAGCATTTAAACATAGGGTGTATTTGTTTGTTTGGGGACTAACACCATACTAAAAATTATTTCGCTCATTGGACGGCGTGTCAGCCAAATGGGGGATGTAAGCTGCCCACTACACCACTGAAACAAGAAATGACATCATAGGACAAATACAGGAAAATCACAGGACGTAGCGCATGACAAACAGATCGGTTTCATGCTGCCTGTTAGCTCTGAAGGTACCAAGGCAGCGGGTGCTCGCTGTCAACCCTCCTCCACAGAGAGTGGCTGTGCTTCTAAACATATAAACTCGATCATACACCACTAGAACACCATGATATGTAAGTTATGACCTGTTTTTTTTTGTTTTTTTTAATAATTGTCATCCAAACGTCGTATGTACCATGCAATGCACATTATCGTATAATATGCGGCCCAGTAGTGTCAAATAAATAAAAGTTATATAAGCGGAACACAAAGGTTCGCCTTTGCTCGTTAAGATGCCATAAGGAGATCGGATGCAGTAATCATACATACGGACTAATATACGCAAAACAGTTGTCTCATCTGACGGTGGCCCTCCGTCTAAGGGTAGTTTGCTTGGATAGTAGCCATTGCTGTATCTTTTTAAACATTTTGGAAACGCTTAACCTTTTGGTAGTGCTATAGAGTTTTGTTTGTTTGTTTGTTTGATTGGTGTTTAACGTCGTACTCAATGATATTTCACTTATATGACGACGGACAAAAATACAGAACAT
>JARFOD010017539.1:0-13228 GCA_031763545.1 Mopalia muscosa
AAGCAGATTTGTTTGTGATGTTCTGTATTTGTGTCCGTCGTCATATAAGTGAAATACCCTTGAGTACGACGGTAAACACCAATCAAACAAACAAACAAACAAACAAACTGATGGCTGCTGGTTGAAATATTTACTTGTTCATTAATTTTCAACGTCATTGCAAAACATGAGTTTACATCAGTCTCTTCAGTTTTTTGTACACCGTCCGCACCGCATAACCACCATGCATAGAATTAATACACCTTTTAAAACCGCTGACCCAAGACACCCATTGCCCATGGTAGTATATACTTGCTTGAATTTTCTCTGCTTCGCTTCAATCCGGAGGTCAGGAACTATGTTTTTTTAATTTTTATTTTCTTCGGCAAATCTTTGATTATTTCATTTCCACACTTGATTGTGATTCAATTTTTGTCCGCCGATGGTGTAATCCCGAAAAACAGGGGATAATCAGCGAAAATATGGCTCGGTGATGCCTTAGAGCTGGACTCTCCTCATGAAATCTCGAGGAAGGTCCACAAATAACTTTAGAATCTACAAACCAATGTCAGAGTTTGAAAATTAAACGCCGCTAACGACGATCAAAAACAATTCATATCTGATTGCTTTTTCATTTGTTCTGCAGACAAATATACGATTTACATAATTTGACCTACCCCTAGATTCTATTAATCATGAATCCGGACCTTATCGAATGTCTCAACTTGAACAAAGCTGTACTGGCCATTTTACAATTCAGTCGCATAAGAGCAACAGCGATGGGCGATAACTCTATAGCTTACAACCGTTGACAGTTTAAATATCATGTATTGGTGTGAGTTATTCCCCTTTGTCACTTCCTTTGGACAGAAGTGTAAATTGGTCAGGTAGTTCGCTGGTTGCATAAGTTCGACAAGACGCAATTTGATGCTGGAGAGGAAATTTAGAGCTAGGCGAAAGAATGTTAATACCATTTTCGTGTACAGATTTAAAAAAAAAAATCAGATGTATATTATTTTGACCGGCGTAAGCAGTGAATCGATTTCCAGCATCTCATATGGGTTTGCATTGACCCGAATCTTCCCATATCTTAAAGATATTTTCTGGGCAGAGATGGGTCTCTAATGATGCATGTTCTACGGTAGGCTGCAGCAACTAGACAATGTTAGAAAGTACATGCACAGGGATGACTGTTAACAACTTCAATACTTTGGTGCATATGACACCTTTGAAACAAATCGTACATTCCGTTTGTTGGCTCCAACTGAAAGACAAAGAAATAATTTTCACTTGGTTAGAGTTTAAGCTTTAGCTGGTATTGGAGTAACGATCATAGAGCCCACATAGAGCCCATTATAGCCCACAATAATACATGACGTTATGTTACAGGGCAACATGAATATTGCAATGTCCATTTATATGTATTGTTTGTCTTCAGGTTGGTCAAAGCAATCCTGTAATGAGTGGGGAGAGTTCATGAAGCTAGGTCTATCCAGTGTAGTCATGATTTGTCTTGAATGGTGGACATTTGAAGTCTCAACTTTCTTAACAGGTAACCCTGGCTGGTTGTTTGCTTATCTTTCTATGTTCCCTTGTACCATTTCAATAATCCAGGAAGGCGAATGTGGCACGAGGTTTATATCATTGTTTGTCTACTCCAAAGGTTGAATTAGGAACAGGGGAGACCGGGGTTGGTTGGAACGTTTTGCACAAAATGTCCATTAGAGAAAAAACATTTGAACTATATGAAACTCGAAAGTGTCTATAGGAAAGGGCATACAAGGAGCTACATATCAGTATAAACTCAACTTATAGAAGTCACAATTATTTATTGTGAGACCAAAGAAAATCCGATTTTGTCTGTTTCAACCTACCCCATATGTGGGCCAAGTTGGAACACCATATGGGGAAAGTTGAAACATGTTGAAAAGACAATGACGCGAAGCGTTTTTGTTGTATTTCTAACTATTTATTGATTTCCTTAACGTTTAACGGTTCGGGTAACAAGAATAAGACATAAATATGTCGTTCAGTGTGTCGTTTCCATGACTAGATATGAACAGGGATGCGGCTGTGGCATGTTATGCTACATCAGCCCGTTAAAGAAGCTTTCAGTCACAATCAGCAATATAATTTCTGAAAATGAAGAATATCGAATACCACGCACTGGATTTCTGTTCCAGGTACATAATCTTATCAATATGTACCCAAGTCAATCTAGCTGTCCCAAACAGGTGGGAAACATGTTCCAACCTTCCCCAAGGTCAACGTTTCAACCAGCTACATTAACAACCCCCAGTTCATATCAGGCGGAAATTTACAATAGATAACCTTATTAAACAAAATTAACCCAAATTAACCCACTTGATGTAAGACAATGGTGTACTGATATAATTCCAAATCAGAGCTCTTAAATACCTCTGAATGTTTATGCAATAGAATGGAATTGGCATGGAGTGAAATATGTACTCAAACACAGTAAAAATCAACAAACTTCTCCTCTGTACACCACCTGTTAGCTACAGACTTGCATACAAAATGGAGATATGCTCCATCCTTGTCTGTAATTTTCCTCTGGCACTGTGACGTCATCGACTGAAAAGCTGATTGGATAATCGCAATGTTTCAACCTACCCCGTGTTCCAACTAGCCCCGGTCTTCCCTATACTGAAGACCGTAGAACAACCATCGTGATAATCGGAACATTGTAATATGATTCCTGCTTTATTATTTGGCACAGCTTTGATTATACCTTAGGCGTGGTGACAATAAACGGCCAGACTTTGTCGACAACAACAGTTCTTCACAAACATTTGTCTAGGCACTGAACAATGTACATTGTAGGAACATTCATGTTCAATTTTGAAAGGCAATACCGCATATTAAGTCTCCATTTACATTTATTTTGGGCTCATGTTTTGTTTCTACTGTGTTAAAATCATGGTAATATTGAGCCAAAGGCAGATATCCCCATCGCCCAGTTCTTAACAAGTGTAATTTATGTTACCATTGGTTGTCACCCAGGAATCCTTGGAGAGATAGAGCTAGGAGCCTCGTCAGTAGCTTATCAGATTTGGATGGTGTATTCATCGGTGAGTAACAAAACATTGCTCTTTTGCTCAACAAATGTTATCGCTATGATCTTTACCCAACACTATTTTAAATGTATGTAAACCTAAATTAAATAATGTGAAGATACTAAAATAGGAGCAGTTTGTATTTCAACTCAAAAACACTGTAGTTTAAACTGCTCGTTGATTAACCAACATATATCATAATCTGGGAAGCGTATTGCCGTGTGTTCATTTACTAAACATTAAATTACTGATCGGACATAAGAAAAGGCATCGTCTTAAATACGCCTGTTTCACAGGGCAGATTAAATACTGGGAAAAATAGGCTAATGTTCAGTTAATAATTAGGTAGTGGGCCAAAGAAGAAGTTTATTCACAATTCCTCTCTTTGTTGTATAGCACTGATTAACCATTGGTCCAACAACATATAAACCTAATAAGAATTGACATTTGTAACAGGAACTCATGAGTTAATCGAGGTAAATATTTACTTTCACGAACTATCGGTACTTTTCTCTGGAATAAAGGCCGCACGAGGTGCGAAAATTCCTAAAAGTACATATTTACGTGGAGTAGGTCAGGAGCTCGTCTTTTTAATGTATTTAATAATTACCAAGTATGAGACGTTAAAAATATATTAAGAAGGTACTTGTGTATAGGTGACGAACTATTTTTTATTGTAAAGCAAAGATTAGATCCAGATGCTTGCACCCTAACGTAACGTACCAAAAACAGTGTGCTAGTATCTTTACCTTAACGTTGCTTGACAACAAATATAAATAGTCATATATCACGAAAAACATTTCTTATTCGTTCAATCAGTTTGTTTATGTCCATAATCAACATATTTTGAATAAATGAAGAGAGACAAAATTGCTTGCCTCGGCCAGGATTCGAACCCGGGACCTTTGGGTTAAGTAAATTTTACAAGAAAGTGAGATCTCGTTTCATCCTCAGCTGCATTGTCGTACGTTTTGTCCGTGAATGACAGTAGACATGACAAACAGTCTAACGAGTTTATTTAAATCCTTTACGACGTTAAACCAATCAAACAAAAAAATATTTCAATCATTGACCACCTGTTTGGTTTCCTCTCCAGCTCCCATTGGGTATCGGTTCAGCGGTTGCATTTAAGATTGGACGTTATTTAGGTGAAAGAAGAGCTGACGCTGCGATTACTGTATCACGGATCACATGTCTACTTGCCGGTAATCACTAAATATTTTCTATTCTGCATCAATGTCATTTTGTAACCACCAAGTACCAACTAGCTTTTTAACGCAGACTGGGAAGTCATGTACGTAAGACATGGAGGCAAGTCCGTTTCCGGTTTAAAAAATGCATTATTGTATGTGTTTTCTTCAACCTGGAGTAACACAGATTAGTCTGTATAATAATAGACCGAAGTTTATGACCGTTCTTGAACAAGGGTATATATAAATGACCGTGACCTTGGTGAAACCTAGTGAAATCTTCTAAGTGGTCTCCATTGTCATTTGGTTCCCGCCACAGCATATCAGAACAACCGCTGAATGTGGCGAAAAAAAAAACATTCAGAGCGAATAAACGAAATGAATATGGCAATACTATCGTTGTTGAATACATTTGGGAATGGTCATATTAGAAGGGAAAGATTCGGCATCCCACAGTTCTCTAGCTAAGGACATGGTGCTTTGTTCATACTGTCTTTACTTTTAAATAAAGAAAGATTAATTTTCCATCCTGGGATGTGGACTTTAATATAAGTGAAGTACCCTTCAAATATTAATATCAAATCCATACATTTTATCCTGCATACTATGGCTTCACATGCATATTAGGTACTCTAGTGTGGTGTATTTTTAAATTGTGGCTTTGGTTTTGTCTTGATCTTCAGTGGGGCTGTCCATATTATCGGGCCTGTTAACTTTATCTCTCAACAGACAACTACCATATCTGTTCTCTAGTGACGAGTAAGTATAGCATTCTACTTGTAATGTGGATGGTTGGAGGGAGCTTCCTGTTGACCTCGTGATTTCTCAGCTAAAGAGGAACAGGAAGCCGATATGTTTGATGTGTGTTTGTATTGTCCTTTTAGTGTCCTGTATTGGTCTGGTGATGTTTCCAATTAGACGATTGTATCTTAAGTGTTTACCTCCCGTTTTATGGCTAACAATACTGATTTCGGATACCTTTATAGAAAAATCTGATCAGATTCTATGGGTTACCATAGAAAAATCCTATAGGATCCCTATATAGAATTCCTAAAACTAAAAATAGACAAAACAGCACAATCCTGAAAAACTAAACATAGACACAATAGTTAAATCCTAAAACTACACATAGACAAGACCGAAACATGTATGGGATTTTGGGCAAAATCCTAAAACTACACATAGACAAGACCGAAACATGTATGGGATTTTGGACAAAATCCTATAGGATTATATATAATATTTTCTAAGGTGTATGCTAATTCTGTGTTATTTTAACTAATCATGACACAACAATAAAAGTGAGTGGTAGTGAGAGAACATTCTGGTGCTGTGGTTATCATGGAGATAAAGAAGCTGATCTGATGTTGTGTGTTTGTTTAGGTGTAGGATTGTGCTGTCTCTTTTATGTTTAGTGTTTAGATTTTGCTGTTTTGTTTATGTTTAGTTCTTGTATTTTGCTGTGTTGTCTATGTTTAGTTTTAAGATAGTGTTGTCTTGCCTATGTTTAGTTCTTAGATTTTGTTGTTTTGTCTATGTTTAGTTCTTGGATCTTGCTGTGTTGTCTATGTTTAGTTTTAAGATTTTGTTGTCTTGCCAATATATCATGTTTAGTTCTTAGATTTTGCTGTGTTGTCTATGTTTAGTTATAAGACAGTGTTGTCTTGCCTATGTTTAGTTCTTAGATTTTGCTGTTTTGTCTATGTTTAGTTTTAAGATTGTGTTGTCTTGCCAATATATCATGTTATGTTCTTGGAGTTTGCTGTTTTGTCTAGTTTAGTTTTAAGATAGTGTTGTCTTGCCTATGTTTAATTTTTGTTTGTTACTTTATGTTTTTAAGTTTATTTTTTGGACTTTGCTTCCTTGTCTATATTTTGTTTTTGCGATTCTGCTTTCATGTCCATGTATAGCTTTTGGATTTTGCTGTATTAGTCTTATTAAGTTTTTGGGATTGAGCTTTCTTGTTTATGCTTATGTTTTGGATTTTGCTACCTTATCAATATTTAGTTTTTTGACTTTGCTGTCTTGTCTTTGCTCAATTTTGGGATTGTGCTGTATTTTATATGCTTAGTTTTGGGATTAAGCTGTATTGTATATGTTTAGTTTTGGGATTGTGCTGTATTGTATATGTTTAGTTTTGGGATTGTGCTGTATTTTATATGCTTAGTTTTGGGATTGTGCCGTATTGTATATGTTTAGTTTTGGGATTGTGTTGTATTTTATATGTTTAGCATTGGGATTGTGCTGTATATGATTAGTTTTGGGATTGTTCTGTTTTTTGTATGTTTAGTTTTGGGATTGTGCTGTGTTTTATATGTTTTGTTTTGGGATTGTGCCGTATTGCATATGTTTAGTTTTGGGGTTGTGCTGTATTGTATATGTTTAGTTTTGGCATTGTTCTGTATTTTATATGTTTAGTTTTGGGATTGTGCTGTATTTTATATGTTTAGTTTTGGGGTTGTGCTGTATTGTATATGTTTAATTTTGTGATTGTGCTGTATTTTATATGTTTAGTTTTGTGATAGTGCTGTATTGTATATGTTTTGTTTTAGGATTGTGCTGTATTTTATATGTTTGGTTTTGTGATTGTGCTGTATTTTATGTATTGTATATGATTAGTTTGGGGATTGTGCTGTATTTGATATGTTTAGTTTTGGGATTGTGCTCTATTGTATATGTTTAGTTTTGGGATTGTGCTGTATTGTATATGTTTAGTTTCGGGATGGTGCTGTATTGTATATGTTTAGTTTTTGGATTGTGCTGGATTGTATACCATTAGTTTTAGGATTGTGCTGTATTTTATATATTTAGTTTTGGGATTGTGCTGTATTTTATATGTTTAGTTTTGGGATTTTGCCGTTTTTTGTATATGATTAGTTTTGGGATTATGCTGTATTGTTTATGTTTAGTTTTGGAATTGCGCTGTATTGTTTATGTTTAGTTTTGGGATTGTGCTGGATTGTATATGTTTAGTTTTGGGATTGTGCTGGATTGTATATGCTTAGTTTTGAGATTGTGCTGTATTACTTATGTTTAGTTTTGGGATTGCGCTGTATTGTATATGTTTAGTTTTGGGATTGTGCTGGATTGTATATGTTTAGTTTTTGGATTGTGCTGGATTGTATATGTTTAGTTTTGAGATTGTGCTGTATTACTTATGTTTAGTTTTTGGATTGTGCTGGATTGTATATGTTTAGTTTTGGGATTGTGCTGTATTGTTTATGTTTAGTTTTGGGATTGTGCTGTATTGTTTTTTGCCTTTTGTTCAATGGTGATATGATTGTATAGTGTCTCTTTATCTTTTCAATCACAGAAAAATCGTTGCTTTGTCAAGACAACTTCTACTTCTTATGGCAGTATTTATAGCTCTTGGTTGCTGTAAGGTAAGAAGAGATGGTCACAGTAGATTACTGACATGCCTCAATATTTAACTAATATAATCTTATTTTAATTTGCTTATCTGAGATCTTATTCTATTTGCTTTTGCGGAGTAACTATTTTTATCAGAATTGCACAGCAAAATAGCTTGTTTAAACCTAACTTGATGCATTACTCATTTGATTTTTTATGTTGATTCTGTTATCACATACATATTTGCAAAGATGCTGACGTTTTAAAGCCAATAAATCGTCCCATTTTCTTGAGAAAATCCCAGTAGACAGGTCTCAAAATAGATCTTAAACTCATAACTGAAATAACTGATGATGTAAACCTAGTTTGACGAATTTAGAAACCAAAAAACATGGTTCCTTGTTTTCTGGTCAACTTTTTCTATCTTAACGAAAATTCGCCCCAAATAAAACTAAAATTGGTTGCTTGTGGTTTGTTTCGCTTTTTAATTGATATTGTTCCTTTCAATTAATTGCGGAAAAGTTTCATTTACTAGCAACAGCTGTTGTTTTTTTGTTTCTTTCCAGGCAATGTTTGGCGCAATTATCCGTGGAACTGGTCGCCAGGTGGCAGGAGGCATCGTGGCGTTTGTGGCGTTTGTTGTCTTAGCGATGCCGATCGGGATACCTTTGATGTTCCTGACATCGTTACAAGCTGCAGGTTAGTGTTCTCAAATAGAGATCGCGTGGAGTCTTTGTATGAGGATTCTCTTCCCGGACCAATGTTTCAGGCAAATGGTATTGATTTAAACCGTCGCAAACCTTACTCTCATGACTTGCTTACCACGACTTGGACATAAACAAGGAACATTTTGAAAGTTACAAAGAACATTTGGTATGTAACCGACCATTGTGCAGTCGTCACTGTATGAACCCACTGGGTCTAGGGGCCTATGCTATAATGTTTGTTATATAACTGTATATCAATGGAATTTTATTTTTTGCATAGACAACAAATTCAAATTAAATGGCTTTAAATAAACAAAATGTATTGTTTTAAATTGACCCGCATTACACATTAATTTCACATATTTTAGCAGCTGTATTAGTCCTTAACTGTGGCTAAAAGCAAACCTCGGCCTCGCCAATTCCTGAAAAGATAGGTATGGAGCGAGTTTATTGTTAAGTTGCAGTCCACCCTTACAATCTAGTTGTACTTAAATAACGGTTATAAAATAAGGAAATAGAACAATAAGAGAAATGTCTCACAGCCGATGGATAACCTCTGTTAGTTCCTTTCCGGTCCAGTAAAAAACATTGTCAATGTCGTTATTTTACCTGTCAGTTTCCACATGGATTGAAATTGACGTTAAAGAAGATAAGAATTACAAACAGCCAATTGTTCTTGATTAAATTAATTCCATTCAAATCTCGCTTGTCGTGCCTCCACAATATAGGCTGCAGTCAGTATCACTAAGAATTGAAAAACAGGATGGCTCTTGACCCCCCTGTGACAACAAGGATTTAATCATCAGCCTGAGTTCGACCAAACTTTTCTTTACTTAAATAGGGTTCTGGTGGGGTTTACTTATTGGACTAACCTTTGCCTGCATATCACTTTTTGCAATTGTGTGTGGGACAGATTGGTCAATGGAAGTTATAAAGGTGAGCATCTTTACTATCCTGGTTTTCATGCAATGGTGATGTGTTGGTAAAGGTCAACAGTTATCCTTTCATTATATCAATTATCTACATCAATAACACTGCCAAAGCTCATTTTTCTTCTGTATTCCACCAAATATTTGAACATGCTTGCAGAGAGTCTTTTGTATTATCCCAAATAGTCACACTTTAATGACTGCAGCTGAGTTGTTAATATACTAAAGACTGGTTACCAGTTTTGTCATAAATAATACACATAAGTTTTAAAGTGTTAATATTGGGGGAGTAGGTCATGGTATATGATAATGGAGGGTAAGTCACACGCCAACCTTAAGGCTCTTACTACAGTGGGGTTTCACTGCTTCATGGAATACATAAACCTGGGCAAATATTTCACTCGTAAACTGACTCATGGTATCGGTAGTTCAAATTAGTTGGATAGAAGTTTACGGCAAGCTCATTGTCAACGAGTTAGGCTAAAAGCGTTTGTTTAGCGGTACCCTTTAACTCACCTATATCATTAAAAACAATGGTTTTCTCTCGATTAGCAGGAATTAATCTTCAGGGCTAGTTATACCTGTTTGCTACTCATTAACTCAGCTCTAGCAATAAAGGCGATGGGTCCCACTCGTTGGGCTTGAACTACTCCAAACATCCGGCAGTCCTCGGTTTATAAACAGTGACCCCTAGATGCTATGTCATGATAGACTTAAATCACTAAATGTTTTGGATACACTTTTACCTGTGCCTGTAGGATTCTCCTTTTACTGTGCCTGCCGGATACGCTTTTACCTGTATCCAACAACAATTTGATTGCCTGGCATAGCGTGCCTGTCTCATTCTAACTTTTACAGCCGTAGCCAACATACGGTGGTTACACATCTCCCAATCTCTACCAATCTCTGCCAGGTGGTTCTTCATAAATAGGTTGACTTTTTATATTAGGTTATGGGGTATATTTGATCTATAGATGGATCGCAGATTCATATGTGCTGATATGCAATATAATTTATTTAATATTTTTCCCCAGGCTCAAATCCGGGCAAAATCGGAACTTGCTGAAACGTCGTGTGAGTAGTGCATATACAAACAAAAGCCACCATTGTAATTATTTAACATAAATTTTAAGTCTTACATTTGGCTTATTATATTAAAAAAAAAACCTATTTAGCCTAAATGTTTTCATAATGAACAGATTTATCTCTGTACAATAATCTGTAAGGAAAGGGTTTCCCTTTAAGAATAGTATCCCGTATTGAAAATGACATGTACATTGGACTGTTCTTATATTATTCACACTTCAGTATTTGTTTTAGTAGAAAAACAGTAAATCAGCAGTAATGTGATTATGAAATCAGCTGTAACAATTCTCTTCAAAAACTCCCAAATGAAATGTGTAAAAATCATTACTTACAAACACCTGAGTGTTTTTCCTGAATGTTTATGTTTCACTTCTTACTTTTACAGGTGTGTCGCCAGATAACCAGTTTGTTGATCACACCTTCTGGAGGAATGTCATGGCTCAGAAAGCAGTTATCCTTACAGCTTGTTTAGCTCTTTTATGTTTTGGGATTGTATGTCGATTTGTTCTGTTTATTCCACCAGCCATTCTCCCACATGGTCTTCAAAATAACACAGATAGAGCAGCCAATTTTACCCCAACTGAACCATCTATGCATTAAAAAAAAAAAAACAGGCAAGCAAACATTTATGAATATAGAAGTAAAAATGTAAAACTAGAATTAATAAACAAATTTTTATAATCGTCTGTATCTTCTTAACTGGATTACTACTACTAGAGTAGTGGGACTAAGTGCGCCTCAGTCCGCCTGTTGGATTAACTAATGAACAGCTATGCTTACTCGAATGCAAGTGCAATACAGATGTTTGTATTTTAAAATATGCAATATAAGTAATAAGTTTGGTCGAAAATGATTCCCTTTCCGATTGCAATTAACCTGCTTTTGAGCGAACCAACACCGTACGTACCTGTTTTATACAGGAGATACACGGGCGATCGCGGCGATCTGATCGGCAGCCAATTAGCCAGTGATAGTTTTCGGCCGACTTGAGCGCACACACATGGCAATTATCCCAGCGATGCGGAGTATTTTTAACGTGATACATGGCGAGAGGAAAACGGACATATTTTTACTCATCAAAAGAAGATTAAGACGTATACTCAGATGGGAGACCAGAAGTATTTTAAAAATAAATCGCCCAGATTTCATTCGTGGAGGTTGACATTTGATGTGTCATGTGAGAAGAACTGGAACTCGGTTTGGTTTAACAGCATTGATTCGCGCGACTGTAGTCGCCTGCATAAACACACGGGCGATCACTTTGGACGATCAATCGCTGACGATAGGAACGGCTTCGGGGAACATAATCGCTGTCGCAGGCCTGAACACACATGGTGATCGGTCAGGCGAATATAATCGCCCATGTGTCCTCCGCATTATAGGGGCTTCGTTTACTACTTTAATGTTAATTTAAGAGTTTGTTTCAGTATCCAATTGATTGTAGACAGTCCACTCGTATTTTAAATGTGGAGACTGCTTGTAAGGTTATGGCTGATCACTGTATATATATTTACTGTGTGTGGCGGAGTGATTATGGTGTCGACCTAATTATCAAACTTCGAAGTACCTCTGTAGAGCTAAGTTCTTTAATAGGCATATAGAAGTCGGTGTATAGATAACTCAGGACAATTTTATGGATGAACAACTTCTCTATTATAGTGGAGCTGACGTTTCGTTGGAGATACTCCCAACTTTATCAAAGCAATGTAAAAACTTAACAAGAGTGAGGATATTTATAGATAAGCAAGAACAACACAACTGGATGGAAGAATAAATTGGTATGAGGCCAGTGGGTAAGCCAGTGGAAGGCCAGTTGGGTTAATCCCTGACTATAATCTTTTAATCCTTAACCGGTAAAGCCAGGCGAGGGTGAGGGTTAAAGTTACAATAAAAAGGTTTAAATACTAGAGCTGTACAAGGAGTTTATTGTTTATTGTTCTTCGGAGTTACACTACTCTTGTACTAGATTAAACTTATCAATGGAAATCATGGAAATAGGTAATGTTTGGTGTATTTATCACCATTTGATGGACGGTTGATTCGGCTGTTGTTTACATTGTGAAGGTAGCTCGACAACACCTATAACCATCCAGGCCCTTTAACTCAAAATTTTGACGGTCATGGTTTGTCAAGATTTTAACTCAAAACTCCAAAAGGACCGATTAAAGTATGTGCCAGGGGTTTTCGCTCAACGGAAGTTTAGGAGGGAGCTGTGGGGCCAAACGTTAACATTACAGCTTATGGTAAATTAATGGTGGTCTTATGCCAGGTGGTGGTTCCTTCAATGCAATGTACCTTGCGAGACAATGATGACAGAATTCTTATTATTGATATTTCTTTAAGTTAGCGCAGCATTAGTTTGACATATTTAGGTTTTGCTGACATTAATTATATAAAGGTATATTATTTATTGGTTAGAACTCTTAAAAACAAACAGTTTTTGGATATACTAGCATGTGTTTTCTTCAGTTTTCCTATCTTCATCTGGGAATTAAAATTGCCTTGTCCGAATCGAACGTATTGAGCAACTTTATTATGTATTTTAATTACTCATGACTCGCTGGGTTTTTTTTTTCTCAATGCTACAGGCTTATAATGTTCAAGTAACTAAATATATAATCACACAATGTGGAGTACAGATTGATTTCTGACCCTTTGTCACTGCAATAACCTAAATTACCCAAATTTTTACTTCCAACCATCTGTTTGGTACACGATCAGAAATCAAACTGTTGCTTCCAAATTTGACTGCAATTTCAACAGGCATTTAAGAAAACTTTCTTTCTCCTTAAAAAAGTGTTGTCGCACTACTCTCATAAATGCCGTTCCTTGTTGCATACATTATTTGAAAGGTAAATAAAAATAAAAATTTACATTTACTGGGATTTGTAATAAGCAGAACATTGGCA
>JARFOD010017539.1:13238-24710 GCA_031763545.1 Mopalia muscosa
AAATGCCGTTCTTTTTTGAATACATTTTTTTAATTTTAAAATTTCCCCGGCCCCCCCCCCCCCCCCCTAGCTCCTATACCCACAAACACAGCAGCCCCACCTTCTGCATGGCATGCCTTAATATTAATATTAAAAATTTGCTAAGGCCGTTTCAGATTTCTGTAATTAATCAAGGGAAATGTACATGGTCCTGTCCGTTTAATCATTGGAATTATAGATGCACCACTTCACTGTCCGTTGTTACCTCCCTTAGTTTATCATAGCTAAAAAAAATGAACGGAAGTTGAAATAGAACACACGATGATCCATCTTCGTAGTCAATCAACATCACAGCGCCAGTACGATTACTTTATAGAAATATTAATTTGGCAACACTATATAATAACCATTGGTCGACCTGGTATTTAAGTTTAACGTAAGTTGTGAAGCGAGGCCCTAGACCCTCGGATCAGTTTTCACAATCAGCAACGTTATAACACACACTACAAATAACTGATCCGGTGGAAACATCACCATATGTATCGAGCTTAAAATCTAAAACTTTTAAAGAAAGATTAAGAATGTCATACGTTATAGTTAACCATACTAGTATATATGGCGGAAATGCATGGCCTAGAACACATAGGCGGATGTGTAGTCTAGGTGGCCCCTGTGATAGTGTTCCCGCACCCCACGCATTTTTGGGCTGTCTTACTTTGCCTTCGATATGACCACTATTTAGATCAATCATCTATTAATGACAAAAATGTATGGGAAAAAAATAAAAAGAAAGAAAGGCATCCCCTGGTTTCAAATGAAATAAAATGGTTCCATTCCAGATATTTGCATCAACACATTTAAAACCCATACTTAGTTTTGTAACTGTTGACAATTAATCAACTAGATGATACGCTATTATAAGTATTTCAACGTTATAATTTTTTGCCTAACAAAAAGCGCTATTGCTCAAAAATACCATCTATGTAATGATCGTAAATAATACATCGTTGAGTCCGGTTATGGCGATAATGGGGCCAGTGAGACAAATTCAGCTTATTGCAAGCGTAAATTTTGCAATGGATGTTAATATCAATATTAACACTAAATCGTATAGTCGTCTTCTGTCTAATTATATTTGTAACCAAAAAAAAAATCAGTGAATTATATCATATTTGCTCGTAGGAATTATTGAAAAACTGTGAATAATAATTGCTTATTGGAATAAATCAGTATATAACATCTACTTATTATCTGCTAAAAACAAGCGCACAACTCTAAACCATATCAATGCCCATCAATCCAATTATAGGGGTAAGTTTGTGTCGGTCATGCTTTGGGATATGCGACCTGCTGATCTATTTAATAGATGAAGAAAACAAATGCAGATAACCATGGTAGGGCGATATAAGTAGGCCTCCGTACGAAATAAAAAAAAATAATATGCATAAATATCATGATAACATTGGTAACATTATTGCCACCGTTTCCACTTTTGTCCTCTATATTAAGCCAATTTAACTGACCCCATACAAATATTTTTAATTAGCCTGCTTAGTTCTATAAGTGAATTATCTTCATTGACACAATCACGATCCATCCACGTTCCTGTAATTGGGAGATTAAACCTATTTGGTTTTACTAATTGGTATAAAATGGCATAGATCAAGGCCATGGTGAACTGTAAAGAGTCCAGAACATTATTTTTTTTTTAGTTTTATATTGAACAATATAATACATCGATTAAATTTGTAATAAAAAAAAACATAGATGTTAAATTCTGCAGCTACTGAAGACAAGTCAGCAATGTGATTCTATAGTTATGTATATATTTTCCAACAACAACCCGAGATTTTCAAAACTAATACATTAAGTGCTAAATGTTATTAAGTTTATTGATACATCAGTCGTAATTTAGCTCAAGTGATACCCTGAAAGAAAGTTATCAATGAGATCTCCAGTACATCTTGATAGGAAACGACCATTAACTAAATGAGTTACACTTGTCACTAGAATATTTAACAGCTTCAGAGCTGACATTTTCGAGAAGTGTCTTGATTGGTGATTGAAATACCAGATGTTAATCAGCATGTAAACAAATGTTGTCGCCACCGGGCGTTTTCCCCAACGTAGCACACCATGCACACAACTATGGCCATTGTGTATGGAATCGATTATTGATGCTTGGTACTAAGAACAAATCACACAAATTTGATATTAACCACATCATGTGAATAATATAGTGTTTACAAATTTATATTTTTCACCGTTTACAAATAATGCAGCGATCTATAGTATATAATACACACTTGAGATCTGTCCCATTTAAGTATAATAATGTGTATTAAATTGCTGAAGGCTAACAGAATCCGCATAGGTTGAATAGATATCAGAATGCATTGAACTCGATGAAGTAAAAATGGTGAGCAAACTGACATGTGTGTCCGATTTGGTTTCTTCAGACAATTATAGTGGACATCTATGGCGAAGAGACATAGCTTTGTCTTCTTGGAGTTTACTCTCTCGAAATTAGTGCGCAATTATTGTATTTTCCTTTAGTTGTTTCTCTGTCCAGTCAAGATTGTTAACCATTCCAACACATAGCCACATTGCAACTTACACAGGGATATAAATCTTTATACATTGTGGGTTGTATTGCCGATGACATTATTGTAATACGTGTGCGCGTGAAATTACGGTTTCTCGAGTGGAGGCGATACTGACATCCTTTTTTGACATAGTTTTCGACGGCCAAGGTTTTAAAATTAAGTTGTGATGGTCTTAGCTGTGGTTCCTATTGTACAAAATATCAGATTCCCGTTGCCGTATATTCTTCACCTGGTTATGAAGATGTGTCATTATGTGGATCAGGCATAACATATAGATCTTACTTTCATTTTATTCTCGATACTAATGGCAATCAAAAAGTAATGAGTTTTGCTTATCTTAAAGTGGTTAAAATAAATCACTTAACAATCCTTGAGTGGATCCATATTCAAGGATAAAGTGTATTCTTTTAAAGTAGAACTCTTATCGGTCGAAACATATACAGGTATGGTTTTTTTAGTAAGGGTTTAGTGATGGACCCGCTTTGAGAGAGCTTAACCTTTTTTGATTCCTTAGATCAGGTAATTTTCCCCCCCATCCCAACATGATTAGATGTTTAGTATCAGCGTCAAGGGTACCAATTAATCGATCCACCTCAATGATAACATCACTACGCCGTAGTGGTACTATCAAGAGTCCATCCTTAGTGAAATAAAGGATTTGATAAATATTTGTCCTTCTGGATCGACTGATCATCGAAGAGCTTTGAAGCGTTGAGAGATATTGAGGACATACTTGTCAATGCAGCTAAGTACCATCGGTGTGAAGTCCGCTACTTCACTTAGGCCTTCATATATCTACGACGAATGCTCCGATTCATTGGGAAAACCTAATTAAACATACTAATACATTATCCATGGGGTTTACATTTTATGGAGAATGACTGTGTATTATTAGGGGTCAACTGAGAGACTAAGTTATTCACATCGTTCCTTCAATCTTTAATCATTTGTTATCATTTATACTATAGCGATACACACTTTTCGCATATCCGAAATTTGGTTCTTGAAAAAATAATCTTCCGCATAGCACTAAACTGAGATCAATTATATTTTGAGGTGGGTTGAGAAATTGTCAATAAATACGAAATATACCATTTGTTTTCTTTACCTTCAGAAAGTAAACTAGCACGGAAAATTAGCAATACGAAACCAGTTATTGCATTAGTACACATTGTATTAAGAACGTTACTACTTACGGGCATTTCACTGATATGACGGCGATGTATTTTCAGAAAATAAACAGCAATCTTGCTGTATATTTTAGGTTTAAATGAAATATTATTTGTATCGTTTAGAGAGTAAATATTAATAGTTTTTACACTAAATTCTGGTTTCCCTTCGAACAGATCCTAGTTAGGGAAATCTTGCCATCTGGTATCCTTCCTGAAACTAAACCAACGACCTTAGGAAGAAGCAACATATGGCCACTATGTATATCATTGAGTTAACCCTTTTCATATTTTTATATAGATTTTATAAATATTTTCTATACATTTAGTTGACGTTATATGGTTTGCTATTAAATGCAAGGGGCATACAAATCAGTGTCAACCGCCAAATGTTGCACATTATTGTTTGGAGCAGCAGAGTCAGAACAGAGTCAGATTTCAGTGTTTATTGTATACTAGAATGATAATATGCTTTTTAATATTTGTTTCAATCCAGGGTTTCTTGTTGGCTGCATCCGAATTCTGTGATAGAGGATATCCGGATAGGATTTAACACCAGACTGATCAGGACAACTCTTATCCTATGGTGTTTTTGCAATCATACTTGTTAAAGTCACAACGATTTTAGTCCAAATGATTATCGACCATTTCAATTAGAAACAAATTATTTGGTTGAAACGAGCCAAATTTAAAACAAATTTGTTTTAGACAAAGTTTCGTCCCATCTCGACTTTCATAAATAAATCCAGAAGTTGTATATCCATAAAATCACCTTGTTATGTCGACTTTCATAGTTACACCAATCTGTGGTTAAACTAATTTTGCTCCTGTCCAGGTAACCGTTACATGTGTGTTGACAAAATATTGTCCCCTAAATTCTTCGGAGTATTATCTAAAAGTTATTTGTTTGAATAATCTCCTTGGAGCGTTAATACATATTTACTTCGGCTTTGATCTACCGAATAGCTCATGGCAGTAGTTCAGTCCTCTTGAAGTAGATCAAATCAACAAAACAATAACTAGTTAGCTCGTATGATAAAACATTTTTCTACCTAAGTTTATGTATGTCCATTGTGCGATAAATGGGTTGATAAATATTCGCAATTTACCTTTATCTTATAAGTGACCAATTTCAAATTATCAATACAGACTGAAGGGATGTCGCCATTGCATTTAGTTGTAAATTAAGCTACCTGTATACACTGTGGCGGAGGAACCAGCTTAAATTCTTAAACTCTGTGGTAAAGTTTACCAATGGATTATGTCCTGCTTTTTTATGCTCGTTTTGCATTATTGACTATCTGTAAATTATATGAAGCTGACTTATTGATCTATTTTTGAAGTCAAAGTTATATTGCTTCAACCGCTTTATAAAATATATCGGTGTTCCGTTGGGAACACTGGCTTCAGCACACACACGCATATACAACCACGCATTAACAAATGTTATGTTCCTGTTTATAAATTCTAGTTTGTATTATTAAGTCAAAGCCTATTTGTATCTCCGAAAACTTAAATTTTGAACACCAATTGTAGGTTAGGTAATTAGACAGGACGCATGTGATTTTCACGACTCGTACTATTTGGATGGATGGGAACTGGAATTACAATGGAGAATCACTAATATAACCGCAAACATTGTTGTCAATGTTTGTATACTTTTTACTTAGCAACCAATACACCCTACATACGATTTTCAGTTTATAACACCAAATTCGCTCGAGCACCCAAGCCAATGAGTCTATTTCTGGTAATTTGTCAGTCTCAACTTTGGGAGAAACACAATACAGCGTCGTATTGAAAATGTCTGGATACATTTAAGCCAGTCGAACTTCATGTTCTTTATCCTTCTATTTCAGACTGAATGGGAAGAAAAGGCTTTATCGTCGTTGACCACATAGAATTCTCAAATCTTATTCCTGCAATAATTCTAGCCCGTTTAATTATCCAGTCGTGAAAATACAATTACTGTATATGAAGAATCCCTTTAGCTAAACATTTAGAGACATACATGCAATTTCAGCCTTGTGCATTTTTGACCAATATTGGAAAACATAATGTTGTTGATAAGCTCTCAGACATGAATTTTAAGCATATCACAAGTTCCTTCTTTTGTGTTCGTTTTGTTGTTGTTGAATTCAAATCAAGTGCAGTTTGGATGGAAGGGGATCATGGCCATATGTCTACGTTTAAGCGTGATTAGTTTTATCACACTTAACACATTACTTTTCTATGCAATGAACCTCTTTATTAGTCCTGATATTTCACATCAAGCTATAGAAAATGTATTGCTGTTCCACACTTGCTTTCTTTAAGTTGGTACGGCATTTTTTTGACAAATGTTGGTAACTCTTACATCAATTATATAAAGGTACATAATTTAATGTTCATAAGTCTTAAAAACAAAAAGTTTTTTGATCGACTAAAGCATGTGGTTTTTTTTTCTTGAGCTTTTGGATCTTGCTGTTTTGTTTCAATGCTATTGCTTATAATTTTTTAGGAAACAAAATAGTATATAATTAGACGATGTGGAGTACAGATTTGACATCTGACTGTTTGTCACTGCGATAACCTAAATTACCAAACAGTAAAGAATTGCTTTGAGTTGCTGTCATCTGTTTGATATACGATCAGAAATCAAACTATTGCTCTTAAATTTGGCTACAATTTCAAGACGGATTTAAAAAAAATTCCCTTTTCTTTAAAAAAGTATTGACCCAATACGCTCATCAAGGCCGTTCCTTGTTGCACATATTATTTAAAAGTAGTTTCTGTCACAAATGTTCCAGTTAGCTACTGCCGATGTTCAATGTATTGATTTAAATTTGCCCCTGCGGCGAACTAGAACATGGAGGCGGATATACCCTCACTTCTTTTTCATGTGATAGCGTTCCCTCGTGTCCCACCTCTGCGCATTTTGGACTGTCTTGGATGCCTTCAATATGACCACTATGTAGATCAATACTCGATTAATTACAAAAATGTATACACAAAAAATAAAAGGAAGGAAAGGCATCGCCTGGCTTGAGTTGAAATAAAATAGTTCCCCTTCCACCAATTTGCATCAACACTTTTAAAATCCATTCATAGTTCTGTAACTGTTGACAATTAATTAAATAGATGATACGGTATTATTCGTATTTTAATGTAATAATATTTTACCTATAAATGAAATCGCTCATAAATACCATCTAATTAAGAACCTAACTTATACATCGTTGCGTCAGGTTATGGGGATAATGAGGCCAGTGAGACAATTTCATTGTAAGCGTACATTTGTAGTAGATGGTAATATCCACGTTCAGACTAAAATCGGATTGTCTTTTTCTATCTAATTATATATTCATCAAAAAAATCAGTACATTATATCTTATTTACTCGCCGGAATAACCTTAAAACTGTGAATTTTCTCAATAATTTTCTTTTGGAACATCTTCTTACAACCTGTCAACATAAGTGCACAACTCAGCCATAATAATAAGCATCTACCCTAGTACAGGGGTAAACTTGTGTTGGTCATGATACGTGATATGCGATCCGCTGATATATTGGACGAGGAAAAACATATGCAGATAACCATGGAATAGCGATATATTAAAGTAGGCCTACGTACTAAATAAAAAGTTAATATGAAAGAAATACCTATACTTTCTTACATTTATGCGACTGTTTCGACTTTTATACTCGATATTTAGCTAATTTAACTGATCACATATCATATTTTTTAATTAACCAGCTTAATTCTATACGCGAATTATCTTCATCGATACAATGTAAAAGACATATACATGTGCTCCACTATGTTAAGTTTATTGATACATCAGTCATAATTTAGCTCAAGTGATACCGTGAAAGAAAATTATCAATATGATATCTAGTATGTCTTGATAAGAAACGACCATTAACTAAATGAGATACGCATGTCACTAGAATATTTAACAGATTCAGTGGTGACATTTGCCAGAAGTGTCTTGATTGGTGATTGAAATACCAGATGCTAATCAGCATGTTAACAAATGTTGTCGCCACCGGGCGTTTCCCCTGAAGTAGCACGCAGTGCACACAATTATGGCGATTGTATATTGCATCGATTATTAATGTTTGGTATTAAGAACGAAGCACACAAGTTTGATTTAAACCACAGCACCTGAATAATATAGTGCTTACGAATTATGTTTTCATCTTTTACAAAACAGGCTGCAAGCTATGGTATTTAATACACATTTGATATCTGCTATATTTACGTAACTTGATAAAAACACATTAACACCCAGCTGTCTGGCGAATTGAAATAAGTATGTATTGATGGAACAAATCATAAATCCCAAAGAAGCATTATATTACCATCGTATAACATACATTCTAATACATGCCAATTAACTCGTTGAATAATGTGTATGGAATATTGGCCACAAACTGATATCTCCGCCAATTAACGGGAAGCACAGCAACAGTAACCGCGAAAATACTTCCAAAAGAGAGCGCTCTTCA
Source organism: Mopalia muscosa (assembly GCA_031763545.1). Classification (NCBI taxonomy): domain Eukaryota; kingdom Metazoa; phylum Mollusca; class Polyplacophora; order Chitonida; family Mopaliidae; genus Mopalia; species Mopalia muscosa. The sequence goes on from JARFOD010017539.1 coordinate 21,484, forward strand.
TGTACAAGGCCCACGGATTAACACATGAATTGATAAAGGCTAAACAGAATCCGCATATTTTGAAAATAAACCAGAATGCATTGAAATCACTGAGGTCAAAATGGTGAGCAAACAGAAATATGTGTCGTGGTAACCAACAGACGGCAAAGACAAGCACAAGCATCAAAACAAGTTTAGCGACCTGTGTTCTACTGGCCACTATCGCTGGTTGTCCCTGCCTTACAGAGTTCTGGAAAAATACGCTGTCACTTTTGTGTAACAAATGTTTTGCTATTAAAGAGTAACAAACAGAAACAACAATGATGGGGATTGCAAAATATATAACAAATCGGAAAATGACATTGAACTTGATATAAAGTTTACCCCAATCGGCTGAATAAGGATCACAATATGTCACGGCGCCTGAGCTCTTTACTCCAGAGCATATCAAGTCGGGAATTGCCAAACAGAGGCTTACGATCCAAACAGATACGGCACGACACACTGTCGTCTTCAAGGATGCCACTGACCGAGTCTTCATAGGCCGGGAAATTGCGAGGTACCGATCCACACTCAGAAGCGTTAAAGTAAACACAGACACTCCTAGTGAGAATGTCTCCATGTAAATATTTAGCTTGCACAAAGGTCCCCCAAATTGCCATTCTCGAAAAGTGAACACAAAGGCGGAAAAAGGAACGGCGGTTAATATTAAAAGGAAATCACCGAGGGCTAAAGACAATATATAAATATTGGGGATTGTCTTCATTCGCTTCGACCTCAGCACAATAAGTACCACTGATCCATTGCCTACAACTCCCAGTATAAAAATTATTCCAAAAATGATTGGCACAATCACAGAAGAGTATGACACAATTGTATCTACTGATGACTCACTCTTGTTAAACATTTCAACAGAGTCTTCTTCATGAACCATGTTATCTGTGTTGATGCTACAACAGCAGAATGGTAAAGTATATCCTAATCCGCCCTAAAAGGCTCCTTCACCATCTCATTGAATTCGGGTGTTTGTTGTGTAGAACTGACGTGATAATAGTCCAGACGACAATGGATGTAAATGTCAGATTAGAGAGTCTCTAGGGATTTAAGTAATATAGATCAATTGTTGTTGCTGCCGTATATGCTGCACATTTGGATCTGAGTTCTGGTCAGTGTAGATAAGCGCTGGGAATCGTCTGGAGTATTTTACGAGTGTGTTGTGAGACTCTTTCACCCTGTAGGTCTCATCCGCACGGTGTTAGCCACTCCAGTGTGTTTTTTCAATTATAGCCACTTAACAAAGGAGCGGGTCCTTCAATCAATACACTGTCTATGTACACATTTAAACCTTCCGTCACTGGTAAGATCCCCCTTTTGAGAAGAGAAAGTCAAACTGAGATTTGAAGGACTCCGAATATCGAACTAAGTGTTCCTTCAGGATACCTCCTCTAGTTCAAAGCTTGAGAAATGTGAGCTTCCAAACACACATGTGGTGAGGAGGAATTATAATGCTTCGCTTGTTATCATCATTCTCGTCTAATTGGTTTCACACGTCTAAACCTAGCATGTGCTGTAATTTACTAATGATCCCTATTTAACTTGGGCCCTGAGCCACCTAACCAATTTAGTCGAGAGGAAATCGAACTCTTACCTTACAGTGAACGTTATTGCTTCTGTCGGAATTTTATATCGATGTATGTCCTCAATTCGGCACCAGTTTATACTGAGATTACTTCTTCGAACTTATTTGTGTGACAATGAAAATTGTTGGGCTACATTTGTAAAAAAAAAAAGTCTGTCTCAAAACAAGTGTTATATTATTGATTTTGGCAATTAAATGGAACATTATACAAAATAAAAACCAAAAAATATCCGGCGACCGCTAGCTAACAAAAGCAAAAAAACAAAATCAAAACAACAGTCGACAAATATTCAACATTTAAAAGGGAACACCTGTTAAGTTTTTGGCATGCACTTGTCCTTTGTGGTAATGAATAAGGCTAATTGTGTAAAATTATAACAAACAATTTTCTTTCAATTAACGAGATTTGTAATTCTCATTTCATCCTCAATTTTATATCCGAGTCACAAATTTGAGATTCTGTTTATCCCATAAATACCAATTTTGTAGTAATTTCAATTTGAAGTAAATATATAATTTCGCATTTCTGGAGAGAGATTTGAGAAGGGTGCATTTCTACATACACGTCTGTGTCAAAGTAAAACGTACAAAAGAGCGATGAGTAGTTAACAGGAACCAGTGCCGATCCATATGTTATATCTATTTTAATGTTATATGATAGAAAAGTACACAACCCCAGATTTAAATAAGCCAGCGCTTTTCAACATTTCTAAACAATTCGAACTTTAGCATCTTTGCCTTCTTGCAGTACGTGAGCACGAACGTTTGGAATGGATCGAAAGAAAACAAACAGAAAAACATAGAGAAATGGTAAATCGCCGGTGATAAATTAAACGATAATTCTTTTATACGGATGGGTGCCCAAGTTTCATTACTGTAGCTGGAAAGAGATGGGATCGCGAAATGGCAGGCAGCCATGGCTGCTAGCAGTTACGCAGGCGGCATTTGCAAGTTGTAAAAATAAAAAGTACGTGTGGGTTGTAGTATTTCATTGGTTGAATTGTATCAATGAACTGAGAATGACCACTCAAAGTGTGAGTAGTTTAAGCCCACCTGTGGAGATATGAAATAAATATCACATGGCTGCTACACCGTATTTGTACTAATTCATGGGACCAATGATATTTCTACATCATAATTTCTATGTCCCGGTATGGGATTGAAATCAATTTTGCCCATTAAGTCGATTTATGTAAAGTGCGTATTACGCGACGATGTATCAGCTGGAGTTATCTCAGGTCGGACTGCGAATCAATCATCCTCTTCTATCTCAATTGAAACTACGATAACGAGAGCAGATTCAACGCACATAACACACACGCTACATTTATTCTGTTAATCGTATACCTGAATTTTTTTGTTGTTGAAAATTTCGATTTATTGGACAAAGTTGACAAACTTTCAGCGATAATCACTTGGATGAGACAAAGTACTACTTTGTACTCCAAGATTAAAAATATTCCTATGTTTAACTGTGAAGTCATACAATAAAACGTGCCTTTTGCTATTATAAATTTATTAAACTAACAGTATTGAATAATTTTTGTGTCTTTTAGAAAGTGAAGATTAACAGCATTTTCGTTATTTTGGAATAACACTTTCTTAGTTA
>JARFOD010017540.1:0-11124 GCA_031763545.1 Mopalia muscosa
CATTTCATTGTATCGACAACATAAATAAATCGTTTAACAAGTTATGTTACAATACACCTATAACTGGAAATGAAAAAATCACTGACACATTTGCACTAGAATTTGTCTCCAGGCTCCTAGGAATCTGAGCTTCCGGGGCCAAGGTGGCCCAGAGACGGCCAGACCTCGGCCTACATATGCTTTGTCAGTAAGTTAGACACCCTGTCTTGCCATTCTGGCTAACACACTGGACGGGTGTATAAAAATATGCAATATTGGCCAAACTGTTTTGCAACAAATACTTGTGAATATTTGCAAATAACTCACTGAGTAATGGCAATATCATTTTGGCCAAAAGTTATCCTATCTGTTGTTTTTACCGGAGGTTTACAATACAAAGAGGCAGGAATATTTGTAAAATTACGCAATAATGGCCATGCTATTTTACAGATTTTGGTGAAATGCAATCCCATCTGTCCTCATAAGAGGAGTAAGCTCCATTCTGACTTTATTAAGTAATCCATGAATTATGTTTTTGAGCAAGAGTGTTGACATTATCAAAGGATTTCTAAGTGAATGAAACCACCCTCCACACTACTGGCAACAAACAAAGAAAAGGACAAAAACAGGACACAATACAAATATATTGGCTTCATTTTGCCCCTTGGCTTCTAGAGCACCAGGAGCCGGTTCCACAAAACATTTTCTGGCTTAAGTCAAAATACTAAATTTGATATTTTTGCCACTTACCATAACTAAAATTTACCTGTAATTGTGGCTTAATTAGGTTATAATACTCATGCTAAAATATCAAATGTTAAAATTCTAAACTGAGAAATGTGAGGGCCTTTAAACATTTTGACTTAAGTATCAAACTGCTTTGTGGAATCGGGTCCAGGTCTGTTGAACAGCACTGGTCATGTCTTTGAAACAATAACAGAATCAAATTGAATCTTACAAGATTGTGTAAACATTTTGTTAACAGTACTCACATGTTCATATTTAACTGGCTCGGGTTCAGGTAACTCAGGCAGTGGGGTACCTTTGGGGTCCATTCTCTGTATTCTTAAACTGGAGCGACGTGGGGGCAGTGGTTGTTTCTCTCTATAATTATTACAGAAAATAAGATCTGAAGTGAATGTTCATTAAGTTAATGCGAAGAACCAAAGAAAAGCACGGCCCCAAAAAGGGAAAAAATAGGTTAAGGTTAATTTTATACAACATCTTTCTTAACAAGATTTGATAATGCTGTTAACAGCAGGAAACCAAATTTTGATTTTGGCACAAATGCCGATCCTAAAAGAAATTTATGTGTACAGAAATTTGTTTTTGGGGGTATTTTGTTACCATTATGTTTATATTTGTGTTAAAGAATAGCATGGCATTTTACCTTCTATAAGTATTTGATAGGTGTATACACCAAAACACACCTGGGTCTGCAAATAGGGCATTCTATAGGCCGATTAGCCATACTATGAATATAATGAAATGTTGTTTTTCAGTTTAAATCAGTTAATATATTTCCCACTAGATGGCCCCATGTGTTAGTGGGCAGTCACATACAACCTCATAGAATACTAGTAACAAGTTTGAAAAGAATTTAATAACTTTTTCAGCATTGATCGTCAGTTTGTTTATTTGATTGGGGTTTAACCTCGTACTGAAGGGTATTTCACTTATATGAATTTAAAAAAATTTCAAGCAAGTGAGGACAAAACAGATTTACAATAGTTGGCATCTAACCAAGGGTTTGATGACTACGGATGTCGGCGATTTTCGAAGAAATTTAAAAGTTACTGAAATATTCAAACCCTCAATCTTGTTTGATTTATTTGTGGTGGCTCAGCGAGCCAGCAGACAAAATTATGAACTTGTAATGTTCTGTAAAGTTTTGGAAACATAATAATTTATCTTACAAAGCTTTTTATAAATTCACCTCTTAATTCCCCGCTGAGTGGGCTTAAAAGCTGATTTTTTAGCACTTAATTGCAGATCTTCTTTAGCCTGTAAAAAGACAACAAGCATTAAACATTAAAGGGCAATCTGAAAAGATATGAAAAAAAATAAAAAATAAAAAAATACCTTACAAAAAACAAGAAAGACTTCTAATTGAAATTATATACAAAAACTAGCTAAAATTTGAACTTAGGTTATTCAAATATAATATTTATCTTACATTTATACAAAACCAAAATCAATGCATATATTTAATATAAAGCAGTTTTATAAGGAAAAGAAAAACATAAAATTGCCAGTTGAGATTAAAGAAAGAAAATCTTGTATTTCAAATGAAAATGGTAACATGTTTACTGAACATTGTTGAAACAAAGAAGATACATGTATGACAATTTATATTATGTAACATAGATTACCTTTGTTATATATAGACCTCTACAATTTTGCTACAGATTTACACAAACTTTTGTTAATCTGATCATTGCTGAAGTTTGCCCAATCATAGGAAGACCCATTTTGTTTATTCTTTACAACTACACAGGACAAATAGGAATTGCGAAATAGTATACCTGAACCATTCCAATGTTAGCAAGGAAATCTTTGTTAGCTTGCATGTTCTTGAGGCGAGCCTTCTCATAATCTGACACACCCTCATTCTGTTTAAATAAAAAAACAAACTGATTACATAAAGGAAAATAAAACATCAAGTTTAGAATACCCCTTAATACAAACAAAGACATTTATGGCATATCTGTCATATAAGATATACATGAATTTTTAGTTGGGGTCTTATCCAGCTCTAATTGCCTATTAAACGCCAGTCCCACGGCTGGAAAAAAGGTTAATTTCCCAGGAACATCTTTTTTTTTATCAAAAAAAATCCTGCAAGAATAATTCAAGTGAACGGAGAACCAACATCGGACTCACCTCACTTTTTAGTTTGATGCTTGTGAACCTACAAGAAGCTTGTTGTTTTATTTGTGGTAGAGTTGCTAAGAATTATAGGCTCGTGCATCTGACGAGTTTTATTCATGTAAACGCTCTAACAGAGATCAACAGAATGCTCAATCCATAATGTCAGGTAGCATGTGTCAACCCGATGACCTATTTACATGAAGTCCTCAGTCTTAAAACTCAGACGTTGATTGGTCTAAATCAGCACTTTCAGCTTGGTGCATAACACAAAGGTGTAATTTAAAAAAAAAAAACATTTCAAACATTATTATCAAATACAGTTTTATTTGTCTGGCAAGTGAATTGTTTGAACACAAAAATGTGTAAAATTAGGTACATGATGTGCTCGCATAAGAAGACAACCCACGCAGATCCGTATAAGATGAATTCTGTACCGATATTCATGAAACTTTGAATTGTTATTTTGCCACCATTTCCATTTCAGTGTGCAATTTAATCTGCGTATGTAAACATTACATTGAAGCCCCTCACGTTGAACATTTGATATGTCAAGTTTTAGTCTAACAGTGAAGGTTATTTCACTGCATTTGTATGGTCAGCTGCTTTAAACAATTATTTAATATATTTTACACTAAATACTTTGCATGTATGTAAAACATCAACCCTATAGTATCGAATACCAGGCCTTATTTTTTCACGCAAACGGTCATTCAGGTTACATGGAAATTTCGCAAATGAATATTCATGCGAACGGTCACCATTCATGCAAACTAAGGCATGTACATCCGATGTGTACAGTGTATGTATGTTCTACACAAGATAGCCAGAAAAAGATGCTCATACGCTGTCAAAAATACTTTTACACCAGACTGACCATAATCTAAGTTTATTTAAGTATGAACAATTTCTTGCTTCGCTGCTTACCGCTTGCTGCTGATTCAACAACAACAACAACACTATATGATGACAGTCGTGCCTTGTGTTAACTTACCCGAGGAGCACTCCAAGGTTGGTCCACTGGTATCAAAAAATTCATTTGTGAATGATATTTAATAAAACTTGGTAAACAAGGATTGGTACCAGTTAAAACCTTTTCCGCGATATATCGTGGTACATTGTGATAATAGCGTAACTACACTGTATATTTACGTAACCTATATATGAGAATGCCAGTTCGGGCTAATTAAATAGATGAAACCGCCAAATAACATGCATACATAGTTCAGTTTAGAATCAATCGACGCAAAAGGTCATACGTCATAGATACTTCATGCATACTTTTGTTCTACGCTGAGTTGCTGACATGTGGCTCTTAAAATTGGTTGTTTCTTAGTTCTTAACTTTTTATTTTTAAATAAATAATAATTTCCCAGATATTATATGTATGTGCATGACTGACAAACTTTTGTGGCACTCTTTGACAGTAAATGGTATTTGTAACTGTTGTGGGTGAATGCCGTACCTGAATGAGATAAACAATATAACTGCAGTTATCTTTTTATTTGTACCACTTTGGAATATTTGGTAGATTTTTTCACACTTTCATGTGAAAAGTGAAGAGTAAAGATCTTTCTACAGCTTTATTCGATAATGATATCAGCTTTTCTTTATAATGTGCATAATAGAAGCTGGTAGTGCCTTTGGTATGTATAAAAACTCCCCCTGTGAAAACAACTCCATCTGCCAGCTTTCACGTATGTCTGGCTGTGAACGCCGAAGCCTCGACATGAACACCATTAAACTACTCAAAGACTTCATCATTCAGTGATCCTTGTGGGTCAAAACCTAAAATATACACTCTTAATTGAGATATTATGATACCTACACTCTGTGAAAACTGGGTGTGAAATCAATTCTTAAATTTTTTTTATCCTTTACTTTTTTTTATTGACACACGGAAATTTCCAACAAGTCCGACAGATTTCCTGGGAAGGACCTTCTCTGTTTCCCCATTTTTTCCAGCCATGCCCATTGAAGGTGTTCATGTCTCTAAGTTATTTCAATATTGGAATAACCTGCTATATCTGTAAGTTACTGTTACTCTTATCATGTATGGGTCAACAGACTAAAAAATCTCACAAGATTTGGGTCATGAGCATGAAATAAAGAATTGTTATTATTATTATCACGATGGAGAACCAGGAGGAAACCTCATAAAAATGATTAAAAACACCTGGTTTACAGGCAGACTCAAACTTGTGATCAGTAATTGGAAGTCTTGTTATTAAGTGCACTAGCTAACCACTAAGCCACGTAACTGTTTATGGACAATGAATCTTTTGATGTTGTGCAACAATTAGACCAATCAAATTTTCCTATTATTGTGCGTGAGTTTTCACTGAAATTTAAAATGGGTGAAATTATTTTGTGACTTGGTTTCTGTTGAAATTCTTCACACCAGCGTTAAAAATATCAACGATTGCATCTGTGAATCGAACAAAAATACCTGTCCTAGTTTGTTATATGCTTAAAGAATGCTGTTCCATTCTGGTTCGGAGTGTTCTAGAAAAGTCAATTTCAATCTACAAACCTCTTTTTCATCCTCCATATAAACAGGTTCTAATGACTTAACAAGAGTCTGAAACAGAAATGCAAGGAGAAATAAAATGGTAACAAAAATTTGTCAAATCAGTGGCAAAATGCAAATTTAGATAAAACTGCAAAAAATTTTGGAAACTTATAAATTGATACTCCTAAATTAAGTTTGAATAATGGAGCCCCGTCCTGTCAGTTCTTCCCAACAGCACAGGCCTGAATATTTGATATAATTTTTTTTAAAAGATTTCAACTTAGCCTTAGAACATTAGGGCAACAGGAGGCTTTCTCAAACCACAGACCCTTGTATCCACTCATTTACGTACGTCACAGAGCTTCTATACAGTTAAACATGGTTTTTATCTTCAGTAGTTTCCGGGAATATGCACAAATAAGTGATGTTATCAGGTCAAGAAAAAATATGCCTTAGCTGTTGCTTTTTAAAATTGTTACTTCTTTTACACCATTTACCTCAACTGTTCAATTTAAGATAAACGTACAAAATATGATATGAACCAAAAAAATGGTCATTTATTTTTTTTTCTAGCTTGTCTTAGTTTTCTTGCAATATTGGGTTAAAGCTCAAAAATCCCCAAAATGAGTCAAAATAGTGAAATTTCAACTTCTTATAACTTTATGTATGAAAGGAAAATAGATATTAAAAATCTGAATGACAGTTTTTTTAGTTTTATATGTTAAGATGAAGTGTGCAAAAAATCAGTTCTGTAGGTATAAAAACAGCTGAGCAGTAGGCATTTCCCCAAGTACGGTACACTGAAAAATGAAAGCAGAGAAAATGGGTGAAATGTATTTCTGATCTATTTTACGACAGTTTTACCTCTTTCATGCTCAATTGTTTGAAGTAATTAAATCTAGTTTTTTCACAATTTGTTTATAATATCGAATTGAGCCATTCTATATCTGTTTCGCAATAATTATGCATAAATATTTTGAAATATACCCGTTTTTCTATCAAATTGACAATAGCTGATCCTGTCAAATATGCTAGTTGAATTCCATTCAAGCAGTGATCAATCTCTGAACAGGCTAACACCAATCAACCACATGCGGCCTCAGTGAATAAGTGCTCAATATACAATACACGGAAACCGTTGATACGCGTCGGTCAGACAGTTAATCCCGTCCAGGTCGTCTAAATCCCCTGTTGTAGAGTATCCTCAACTATATAACTATATATAACCGTGTTAAATATTTGTCACTGATAGCGTTTCAAGAGCAGTAACTCTCCTAGGCATTTGACTTACTCGCTCCGACATCTGACTGTCTTTTTGCTCACAGCGTGTAGAACGCTGATGCTGCGTTTAGGGTTTGATACTGTTTATAAGTTGATAGTTATAATTAATGTGGTTAAAGGACCCTAGAATGATGTAAGTAGTTTTATGGATTATTGTAGCTTTTCTGATTGATTAATTATTTGGTTTAAATCTTTGCGGTAATGTTGAATTTTCCACTGAGCGAAATATAGCATTATGTTGTGGTTGCAACAACATTCATAACATGTAACCGAACTTCTGTAACTTGTTGTTAGGCCCCAGTTATACAATACCGAAGCACTTTATCGACGCTAATTTAATTAGAATATTGAGTTGTGTTATAATGATAGACATCTCATAGTATTGTACAATTGTTTTAGGGATTGTTAACGGTGACGTTCAACATGGGCAATGTACGAGTTTACGTGTATAACCTGGTACATATACCAAGCGAATTGCTGTAATCGTATGGGTATGTTACACGCTTAAAGGAGCTCCGCCGTGGTAATTTTATTCAACATTTTATGCCATAAGCATAATCTTTATACCCTGTCCTAAAGTAATATATATTTGGCACAACGAAATATTGTCAAGTAGGGCTGAAGTACTGCTGATCTCCTTTAACAATCCCTGGTACAACGTCTAGTAGTAAGTACTAATAAATAACAAAGAAGAATGCAAATAAACTGATAAAGAAGGCAGTCATTTTACACTATTGTTTTAATATTACATGTAAGCCAAAGAAGTCATTATGAAGTTACTAGGAAAAAATTAATTATAACTAAAATGAGAAAGCAAGTCTGAAAAAAAGCGAAAAATAAAAATTGAAATAAATATCAAAATACTGCAAAAAAAAAAAATTTAGATATATATATATATTAAAGCACAACCAATAACATAAAAAAGAGGGGATACTATATTTTAAAATAGATAAAAAATGATTTTAACAGTAGGACTGAATCTATACTTCACAATTATATTTGGTTCAAAACAATGTTTTCTTAAAACAAGAAAAAAAGCTGTAGTAATAAATTTTACAGTAAATATCAACAATAAAGGAGTGAAATTGGGTACAGTATGATTTCTGGTCGTGCAAAACATGTAAAATAATGTTGTAAAATTACAATATCATAACAACATGAAAACCTTCAAATAGGTAGAATATATATGTATGGTCAAGATAAGTGTGAGACAAGCCATTGCATAGAGTGACTTCTATCATTTCCTATTCAGACATAAAACTTGTTATTGTGTTTTGACAGACACAGTTTAATTAACATGTTTAAAGTAAAACAATTTAACACGGACTATATGCTGTTGTCACTTCTATTTCCAATTATTTAATTTCAATTGTTGAATAACCTTGAAAACGTGTAAGTAAATTATACACTTAATCCACACAAGAGAGTGAGTTTGACTCACTTAATTCCATCAGAGGTACTCTATGAATGTTTAAGTGAAGGAGAAACAAGCTAAAACAGTCACTAACAGGGTATTCTCAATTCGATTGAAATGACCCCATTTTAAATAAGAATGTAGTTTGGTGTAACACCAATGTGTTTATAAAATATTAAAAACCAGTGTAAAGTGGTGTGGCTTTTACTGTATACACTCATCTGTAATACTATAATTATAATAATGTTGCCATGGAAACCATCAATTTGTTTGGAATTACCTCATTTTAAATAGGTATATAGTTTACTGCAAGAACAATATTATTATTATGTTTCATTCTGTTACCATGAACCCCAAAAGTTTGATTGGAATGGTCCAATGTTAAATGGGAACTTTAGTGCAATTCCAATGTGTTTCCAAAATTTGAAAATTCTGTGTAAAGCCGTATGGTTTTAAATGTGTTTAAGTCGTCTGTTATACTAATAATATTAATATGTATCATTATGTTGCCATGGAAACCAGAAATTTAATTGGAATTGCCTCATTTTGAAAAGTAATGTAGTTTAGTGCAAGACCAATTTGTTTCCAATATTTTTAAATAATGTGTCAAGCGGTATGGTTTCTAATGTGTGTGTTTTTTTTAAAACTTGTGTTAAGTAATATTGTGTATATCTTGTTCACGACCTTCATACTGACGGACGGCCGGACAGACGTCGTGACGAGAATATCCCTAGGGCATAAAATGCCGATGAGATAAAAAGGAAATGCTTCCAAAGAACTATAAAAACAAATTAAAAACAATACATGAACATTACTGGCGTTAGCCTATATTTTATGTCACAAATCGTTATTTATGTAATGAAAAACAAAATTGTTGGCTGTGTTTTGATAAATTAAAGCGAGTTTAAAACAATACATGAAAATTACTAGCGTTGGCCTATATTTAATGTCACAAATCAATAGTTATTAAATGAAAAACAAACTTGTTTCGCTCCGTTTTGATGAATTAAAGGGAGGTAAAAACAATACATGGAAATTACTGGCCTATATTTAAAGTCGCAAATCAATAGATATTTAATGAAAAACAAAATTGCTTTGCTCCGTTTTAATGAATTAAGGGGAGCTCTAATTCATCATCAGAATTATTTCGTTACCTAAAAAGTACTTTGTAATTTTTTCATATATATCAAGGGAGAAAAGGTCACCCGAGAACACACTGATTGACATTTCGCATTCAGTATGGTGCACAAGTGACTTCTTCAATGTTCTTCTATAAATTCGAACTGTCAATTTAAATAAACAGTTGCATCAAAACTATGTTTTCCTTTTGGAGCCTTAAGCGAAATAATTGCTGTATTTCAACCAAACTGAATTTTTTGTCCGTAAGTTATTCAGGGATATCTCGCTTCATAGTCATCATAAGACGTGGTTATTGATTGGCTGAGTGGTGTTTAGACAGTGTTCAAACGCTTTTCTCTTGTATAATGAAGATGTATTACAACGTCCATTGACACTAGACATAACATTTTGATTCTTTAATGAAGTTCAAGAGCTCTGTTTCTGAAGTCCAAATCTGTTAACAAAATTATGGGCTATTTGCTTGTTGAACCTGGTATACCTGGAGCTGAAAAATCCTTTTGCTATACCCCATGTCAAATTATTCTCATTTGATTCCTTTGAAACACGTCTAGTAACAAAAACAAAACATTGCCAGTCACGATTTCTGTCGATGCCGTGCGATATAGTAATGTTGAACACTAGAGCGTGGGACAGTATATAAATACTGCATGTTTAAGAAGCGAACCTTGTGATTTGTCATGGAACGAACAAGAATTCCGTATAAACATCTAATATAAAGAGTTGACAAATCGTGAAGTTCCATTTCATACATGCAGTACTTGTTTTGTTATAACCAATGTAATCGTGTGAGTGTCTAGAACAAGTTTTATCGGTAGTTAACATTCGGAAAATAAACTAACATTTCAACCTTCTGTGAACAGAAGCCGGTCTTTGTTTTACAGGAAACAAAATCCAACTTCTGGCAATTGGACGTTTGCTTTACGTGAATGGAGACGAGAAAACGGCGGAAGAATAGTTCTCAATGTCAACCAAAGCGGGGTTCAACATTTATATTATTCCACGGCATCGACAGAAATTACGACACGTCACGTATTGTTTAATGCAATTCAAGGTCAAGTGTTTTCTACAATCAGAATCATTAAAAAATAAACTGACAAACAGTATGGATGAAATGAAATTTTTCTTCTGGGGCAAGTAGCGCGAAAGACCAATAGTCGCTAATGGTGCCTTTGTAACTCGCTTACCTGATTTGTGGGTAGAACAGGTGCAAATAGCAATCAGCATAGATTAAGATTAATCTGGAGATTAGCACAAAAGGCTTATCAAAAAAATCAACAAATTTACAACTTAATTTCATATGAAAAGTCATCAGCAAGCTGAAGTGGAACTTTCTGTTCAGTCGAGATTGCGCTGTATCTGAATCATAATGAGAGTTCTGTGGAATGAGTGAGATTTGTTTGGACGATATTTTACTCTGGCGATGCTAGGTCTGTAAATTATTCTGAACGCAACTATACTCACGGACATTTCATAGAACATCTTTTGCTCTAACTCTCGATAACACTCGGCAAGTATTGCGCTTGGACGATCTACCGTAGTGAGTACGCTATTCCATTGTTAACTTATATCCCATCAGAACTTATAATTCATAGAATCACTCATCTGATGTCGATATACAGCAATATACTGCGTCCACCGAAACACATTTCCGTAATATTCATATGCATAGTGAAGCCTTATTAAACATTTAAAAGGTTTTCATGCCAACATTTTGATTATATTTCAAAGTATTATTCAAAATTGTTGACGCGTCATCATTAGCTGGTGTAGAATGTGTGGCTAAAATTAAACCAGGTAGTGACTATATTGTTCCGGTTTATTCCACTTTCGCCTACATTCCACTTTGGCCTATATGGACTAACGACTACGGCGAGAACAGCTCATGGGATTAGCATCGCGCGAGCAGGGGTCTTTGTCTCTTGTTAATCCG
>JARFOD010017551.1:0-11124 GCA_031763545.1 Mopalia muscosa
GTCCGTCGTCATATAAGTGAAATACCCTTGAGTACGACGTTAAACACCAATCAAACAAACAAACAAATAAACAGAGACGGCCGCTTTCGGTTTCCATATCATATACTTGTACACACAGACAATTTGAAAGTCTTAACAAGTAAATTGGTCACCACTGTTTCAATGGACCGAAATGACCCTTCACCATGAAATTATGTATTCGTATATACTTTTAATTAACAAATACTAACTTAACGAAACGTCCAGACAGAGTTATGTATTGCGATTACCCTTGAGACCCCAGAGGTGGCTCTTGCCATTAACTAATAAATCAGTCTGGGTCCTTTAGATGCTTCTTGAAAGGGTCAGCACCCCATAGACTAACAAGAAATATGTGTCCCTCAATTTACCCCTTGGGTATTTTTGTGCCCTTGATTCAAGTAACCATAGTCCGTAGAGGACCCGTTAACAATTGTGTTACTTGGCAAAACACCAATATAAATCCAAGTACAGAACAACAGGTCGGGAGTTTGCAGGACATACAAATTGGTTTGTTCGTCGTAGAGTGCCATCAGCATTACTAGTCAAACACGTTAGTTTATGGTTTGTCTTTAGGAACCGACATCTGCCACAAGAGTATATAAATCTAATAGAGAAATTGTTAGTGTTTGTAGCACCCCATAAGTGTTCCCATACTTGTTCTAATGGTATTCACTTTTGTGGAGACAAGAATCCCAAAGCAGACAGCAACCGCATTAACACTGGTGAATACCATCACCACTGCCAGAGGTGAGTGACGATGCATCCACATGTTGAACTGCAGTTCAAGCATTCGAATCGCCAGTAAAATTATCATTTAAATTAAAGACAAGTTCAGGCAAATCGTTCGGAAGGAAATACGTATCTTGTGTTCTGACAAGCTATTTAATACTGTACTGTAAACCAGTGCTGCAAATACACGGATTCACAGTTCCTAAATAAGCCCCAATTACTTCCGTTTGGAAGGCAATTAACACCATATATGACAAACCGTCTATCTATATGCGAATTAATTTGATTTGCTGATTTATTTGGTCGATTAGGCATTTACAAAGTTTTTTGTTATTTCAACTCTTGGCAATGCCATCATTGGCAACAAAAATAAAGAGCAAGTCCATGGAGTACAGTATGACGTAATAAAGCAATCTAGGATTTATAGTGCAGTTAACTACGTAAAAAAAACATCAGGTCACAGGAATCCGCCACCAGTGACCGACGCAACAAATAGATCTTGGCCAAGTTATTGATCACCCAACACGGCATCCATTGTTAGAGTATTATAGAATAGCGCAACAAAGGTCATTAACTAACAATATCAAGAAAGGAATATTAGTCAACGATATAGGTGGCACTGCCAGTTATTTGATTGACATATTTATCTCCCTTCGCTTTCACTTGCCAACTGTATTAGAACCATCGTCACGAAAGTCCACGTTTTATGCGTACACCGACTTTAATTACGTTGAGAAATTTCCAATAATGAGTAATTTTGATGGCTGATTGTTTTGCTAAATGGTGTATTGAGTTTTTCAAAGATCAAAGGCCGTGGTAATATTAACAAATGAAGGAACCGATTATGATCAATGGATTATCGCTGGAGATGCATAGCGTATAAAACCACGCCGTTAATGTTTTCTTTTCTCTAAGAGCAATTACCAGTCAAACACGGAACAAATCGATTGGATGCTAATAAATCATTGATGATTAGATTAATTAGTCGACAAATCAATGACCAATTAATATTTATCGATCTATGGCAATTCACAGCAAGTATCAAGACTATCTAAACGCCGATCTGTTTGTGGTGTCTTTACATTGGATCTTTTGATTGTCCTGTCTCGTTATTTTGATTGTTGCTAGTAACTTTGAGGATGGTTTCCTTCGCCTATTGACCCGCGGCCGTGGCTAAGTGGTAGCGTGTTCGCTTACTAAACTGAACCTGCTTCAATGTACCATTCACTGGATCGTGTTCGACTGTGGACCATCAGGTTTATGAGCGAGTCACATGTTGTGGCTTCGGCGATCACGGGGTGGGTTTAACATGGTTTCATCCCGGTTTTCCACTGTAATAAGGCTAGGTGCAGTGTGAAGTGGTTAATCCGTCGTCATATAAGTGAAATACCC
This sequence comes from Mopalia muscosa, assembly GCA_031763545.1. NCBI lineage: Eukaryota > Metazoa > Mollusca > Polyplacophora > Chitonida > Mopaliidae > Mopalia > Mopalia muscosa. The sequence continues at coordinate 2,143 of JARFOD010017551.1, forward strand.
ATAAGTACGACGTAAAATCCCACCCCCAAAAAACAAAGAAACCTTCACCTATTGGTCTGGCATGCCGTCATATGAGTGAATTAACCGTAAGTTCAGCGTCGTAGTTCAATCAAGCAAAACATCAACGAGTAATTGAATATCATTTACAGCTACATATTGTGATTGTCCTGTCTTTGTGAATTGTTGGTCATTTTGGCAGATTATGCGATTTACACTAAACATTTGATTTCCTAGGGACATGTAGGTAGATATCAGCAATAATGAGCGAAGATATAAAACAGCAGGCGCGAATGTTGGCGCGGATTTGTTTGTTTAATTTGGGTTTAACGTCGTACTAAATGAGTTTTACTTATATAACGACGGATTGTCGACTTCACACTGTTCCTTACCTAATTACGGTGGTAAAACCGAGAAGAAACTGGACAAAAACCATTCCAGCGATTACCACAGCCACATCATGTGACTCACTCATATACCTAATGGTCAACAGGCGGACTCGATCCGGTGAACGGTACATCGACGTAGGATTAGTAAGCGCAGTCGCTATCACTATGCCACGGCCGTGATTTTGTCGCTGAGGAACGATTCGGGTGGATTCTCAACACTCGCCAAACAAAAACTGAAAACTTAATGTATGTTTTTTTTTCACCCGTTCGACAATATAAAACTTATTTACTACTGAAATGACAACATACTTCAACACAAATTGCTTTGAGGATGTTTCAGAACGTAGGGTCTACATAGCATTGTTTAACAGAAAAAAATCCAATACTCGACAGCAGCTTTCAAACGACTTGCTTCATCGATCTGGGCAAAACTGGTTTTGTGTGTATTTGCGCAAGAAACTATTATATCAGTAAACATTACACTCAGGTGAATGGTTAAATGAGCAAATATCACATAACCGAGATTGTCATTTCATACAATGCTGTTTCACACCATGCTTAATGATATTTCACTAATATGGCGGCGGCGTATTCCAGCAAAAATTGAAAGTACCACAACCAAAAACAAGTGAAGTGCTTTTGACTACGTTGGAAAGTTAATCTTCCTTCATCCGTAAGTACGGAGAATATTGCCACTAACTACAAACTGCCCTTCGGTTAACTCGTTGAATTAATATATACGTTCCAGCGTTTCTAAGATTAGTTCTTGTAAAGAGCATAAGACATAACTTTGGTTTATGGTGACTGTTTGGTCGAGGTTTCACACTGGTAATATCCTACCCAGAAATAGCAAAGCTGCCCTAACGCTGTCGAAGCAAAGGGGCAGTATGAAGAAGATCTGTTTGTGATGTCTTTGTATTGAGTCCCGCCAAGGACGGCGTTAAACTCAATCAAACAAACCATTAACAGTATAAATCGTCTAGTTACGGGGGTAAAACCGTGAGGAAACCTGACAAAAAACACCCCAGTGATTGCCGGAGCCACATCGTGTGACTCACTCATATACCTGATGGTCGACAGCGGGCCCAATCCTGTGAACGGTACATCGACGTAGGATTAGTAAACGTTCTCGCTAACCACTATGCCACGGCCGTGGGGTTGTCGCTGAGGAACGATTCGCGTGCATTCTAAATACTTGCCAAAACAAATATTTTTCAAAAGCGTTTCAAACGACTTGCTCCATGGATCAGTACAAAACTGTTTTTTCGGGGTATTTGCGCAAGAAACTATTATATCAGTAAACATTACACTCAGGTGAATGGTTAAATGAACAAATATCACATAATCGATATTGTCATTTCATTAAAGGCTTTTGCAGTTTATCATTGGATATTTACAAAATGGCTATCGTCGATATGGCGTTAGGTAGTAGTCATTCAATAAGCTCTTAAAGAAACGGAGCAATTTGATTGGATTATATATACTTATTCAATCTGAGAGGTGGCTGATGCCAATCAGGTAATCAATCAATCTGAGCTGTTAAAAGCCTCAGAATAGGGTTATTGCCCCTGAACAATAACCACGAATAAGCTTTCGCCCAATTTAGCGATAACAATTTTCCGTCTATTTGGCATGTTAGCCCTTGATTCTACGCTAGAATTGTTTGTTCTTGGCACGTTAGGAATATCTCATGGCGGATTCCATCGTCTGTGTACTTCTGTTGGATAGGAATTCGTATGTTCTTCAATGACGGTAGTGACAGATAACTACTCTCCTACGATTGATTGATTTACGTTTAACGCCATACTTAATGATATTTCACGGGTGTATTCCAGCAATAATTGAAACTAGCACAACCACCAAAACATGTGAAGTGTTTAAGATTATGTTGGAAAGTTAATCTGTCTTCCACGCTAAGTACGGAGAACAGTGCTACTAACTACAAACTGCCCTTTGGTTAACTCGTTGTATTAATATATAAATTCTATCTTATCCGAGATCCGTTCTTTAAAGTGCAGAAAAAATAGAGACAGAATGTTGGGTGGGGGCTTCCTGTGCCCTAACGCTGTCGAAGCTCAGGGCAAGATAAAGCCAATCTGTTTGGGATGACCTTGCATTGCGTCCCGTTATGGCCTTTTCCTGTCTTGCCAGTTCGTTGCCAGTGGTGTCGTGGGTGTATAGTTTCCTTCCCTCTCGGGCTGGCACGCATAAAGGACGGCGTTAAACCCAATCAAGCAAATTATAAACAGTATACATTGCCTAATAACGATGGTAAAACCGGGAGAAAACCTGACAAAAACCACTGCAGCGATTGCCGGAGCTACATAGTGTGGCATTCATATACCTGATGGTCGACAGGAGGACTCGATCCTGTGAACGGTACATCGACGTAGGATTAGTAATTAAGCGCATGCACTCGGTAACCACTATGCGTGCAGTCTCAACATTCGCCAAACAAAAACATCAAGTCTAACGTATTTAACTATGTTTTTTTCACCCGTTCGACAATATTAAACTTATTTACTACTGAATTGACAACATACTTGAACGAAAATTGCTTTGAGAATCTTTCAGAAGGTAGGCTCTACATAACATTTTGTAACGAAAACAAAAACCATGCTGGACAGCTGCGTTTCAAACGACTTGCTTCATCGATCGGGATAAAACTGGTTTTCTGTGTATTTGCACAAGAAACTATTATATCAGTAAACATTACACTAAGTTGAATGGTTAAACGAGCAAATATCACATAATCGAGATGGTCATTTCATAAAAGGCTTTTGCAGTTTTATTATTGGGTATTTACAAAATGGCTCCCAATGAAAAGGTTATCACGTAACAATTTGGACACTACTGTATACTTTATTAATGTATCAGAGAGTTTCTCTCGATAGTGTTTACATTCTTTTTGTATCACAAATTGTCATCAGAGAATAAATTTGCTCCTTTTTATAAAGTAATTGGTCATTAATGCATGATTATATCACTGTCACCAAAATGGGGACAACATGTTTCATGTTTTAAAACATCTTTCACTATTATAATTTTTTACCACGAAATGGTTACCATCGAAGTTGTGTGACCACTAATGTAACTTAGTACATCATTAATGCTTCAGAACTTGTCATCAGTGCATTAATTTATCGTCAGTAATTTAATGTCCACAAGCATTAATAAAAACAACTTATTTCTTGGTCAGAAGCTCGATAACGTACGCGTATGGGAAAAAAGTCAATGTAACCCATAGGGCTACGTCACAACTCTTGGTGGGAAAATCGCAATTTCGTGAGATCTATTAACTGAAATATTACTGCTTGTTATAATTGAACACAATTAGCTTTATCCATTACCACAAATGACCACAACGGGCCAAACACTTAACAGGTGTTCCCTTTTAATGTATACATGTCACAATTTATCACAATTTGGTCAGCAGTGCATCGAATTATCACTATATTTCTAAATTGGTAAGTAAGTAAATTATCACTCTTATTATTGTATCACCAATTAGATGCATGTGTAAACATTTATCCTATATCACATTTGCGTAATAGCGTACAAATTTATCGTTTTATAAATAGTTGTACACTGGTGTATTAGTGATTGATTGAATCGCCTTTTAGGTCGTACCTAAGGGTATTTCACTTATATGACGCGGGTGTATTTCAACAACAATTGACACCAGCACAACCAAGAAATGTGAACTGTTTCGGAAATGTTGGAATGTTATTCTTCCACCAGTGCTAAGTTAAAACAACATTTTTACAAACTGGACTTAATCAAAGGGCGTGTATAAATTAAGCAAAGATCTTGTCGATATGGCGTTAGGTAGTAGTCATTCAATAAGCTCTTAAAGAAACGGAGCGATTTGATTGGATTATATATACTCATTCAATCTGGGACGTTTGAGAGGTGGCTTATGCCAATCTGTTAATCAATCAGTCTGAGCTGTTAAGGGCCTCAGAATAGGGTTATTGCCCCCAAACAATAACCACCAATAAGCTTTCGCCCAATTTAGCGCTTCAAGTTTTCCGTTTATTTGACATGCTAGACATTGGTTCTTTGAGAGCATTCTTTGTTCTTGGCACGTTACCAATATTCCATCGGCGGTGAACTTCTGTTAGATAGGAATTCGTGTGTTCTTGAAGGACTGTAGAGAATGATAGCTACTCTCCTACGATTGATGGATTGATTTGTGTTGCACACCATGCTTACGGATATTTCACTTATATGACGGCAGAGTATTTCAGCAATAATTGAAAATAGCACAACCATAACATGTGAAGTGTTTCTGAATTTTTTGGAAGGTTAATCTTCCTTCAACAGTAAGTGAGGAGAACATTGCTTCTAACTACAAACTGCCCTTCGATCGTTTGATTAAGGTATAGTCCAGCCTTTCTTAGACCTGTTCTTTTAAAGTGCATAAGAAATAACTTTGGTTTATTGTGCTAGTTTGGTCGAGGTTTCATATTGGTTATATCCTATCCAGACTACCCTGACAAGTCAACAATTATGACATATCGGAGGAGAGTGATTATCTGATATACACGAGGCGGAGGGTTGGGAGGGAGCTTCCTGTTTCCCAACGCTGTCGAAGCTTTCGTGGCAACATGAAGCCGATCTTTTAGTGATGCCCTTGTCTTGTGTCCCGTCACTGTCTTGTCTTTGTCCTGTCTTGTCTCCTGGTTGACCGTGTTGCCGAGTGTGGTTTCCTTCGTTCTTGGGCTGGCACGTCTTAAGGACGGTGTAAAACCCTATGAAACAAACAATCCTCAGTATAGATTGCAACTCGACCATAAAGCGAAGACATATGTATAAAAGCGCAGCTGGAAAAAATAACGTTCGGCGACAGCTGGCGGTATGGTTTACATGCACATATTGCCCTTAGCTAAAAAGACGTTTATTTTAATAGTATCCAAAACCTGGAATGTAAGAAAATAAAGGCAATTGGTTATGCCGTATTTAGCAAAATACAATTGCATACATTTGGATTAGGTTTGTTTGTTTGATTTGGCTTTAACATTGTGATTGTGGGTCTTTGACATTTGCGAAGACAGATTGTCCATTCACACTATATCTGGTTTAAATATGGTTTAAAACCGAGATGAAACCTCGTAAAAATCACCCCTGCGATTGCAGTAGCCATTGTGTGCGACTGACTCATATACCTGGTGGTCAACACGCGGACTTGATCCCGTGGGCGATACATATAGGTAGAATTAGTATAAGCCGAGCTGCTTACCAGTTTGCCACGCCGCGAATATTATTGGATTAAGTAAATCTAATTAATTTGATAAGTTCACATAGAATCATTGGAATAATAAACATTTACGTGGAAAAGAATTTAAGAGTCTGATTGAGTTGATTGTTAAAAACATTTTATTTTAATAATTTCAATTCAGTTTATACAATTATTGAAGAGGCCCTAGATTTAGTAACACTAAAGTGTAAAAGAATTCAAATCGCTGCTCAAATTTCCATTATAATTAAAGAGAAGGTCAAAGAAAATCGCCTGGAATGAACTCTACATCTCTTATATCCAGACAATCATGTAATTGTAAAACGATTTGTGTCGAAAGAGAACACGATTCCGAGTCTGATGGGACGAATTCAACTGGTTTTGATATGATTGTCTACATTTTGGTCGTTCCTTCTCGATTCGACGAACGATCTCATTAAATACAATTTTATGATGACGTCTTATGGGAATATGCTATAATGTGGTTTCATGGTTTGAATCCGATTGATTTTATTTCCAAGGGATCAAATTCAGTCCACAAACATACAGTCTTGCTGTGGCAGAATGGACAAAAATAAATGAAGATTTTTCTAATTTGGTTAGTTTGTTTGATTGGGTTTAACGCCGTACGTTATTTCACTCATATGGAGGCATGTCAGCCCAATGCATGGAGGAAACACCCATCGACACCACAGACAACAAACAAAAACAAGACAGGACTAAACGAGGACATCTCAGGACGCTTCTCATGAAGCTCCCTCCCAACCGCCGTGCGACTTTGTTATGAAGGTGTTAGTTGAGTTAATGAAAAGTTGGATATCACACTAGGACTAATGAACAGGAAGTTTAAGTTCCACCAAATAATTTATTGATTTTTTGATTGGTGTTTTACGCTACATTCACCAAAGTACTTAAAGGAAACCACACTCAACACGACATGGCACAACGAATTGTCATGTAGTTGTTGCCCTGTGTCTTTCAGACAACAAATAACTCAAATTAACCACCCACGGGATCCATGATATTGGTTCAGATATGTTATTCATACTAATGTATGAATTTTCACGTCACAAGCACAAAAGTTTCTAAACAATAAAAAGGTCCTGTAAGTGACTCGATTAGTTCAGTTCAATTATCTACCATGTACTTACCCAACTTCTTGTCTCTTTCGGGGAATTTATTTAGTCCAACCAACCGGAAGTGTTTGGCAGACAACTAAATGCATTTAAGATAACATGGGAATCGTCAGCTCATTTGTGTTAGAGAGAAAACTATAAAATGAAGTATGGGTTTTCCATTTTGGTCAGAACATATCAGTGTAGGCATAGTTAAACACAGAATGATGTATCTTGACGATTGATAGATTAGTGTTTTATACCGCGCTCACGAGTATTTCCCTGATATACCGACGGATTTGTTTGGCGTGTATGGTGTCTGCTAATTTGCTTTGAGGTTAAACTCAATTCCCTTAGTAGCGTTTTGAAGTTTGTTTTATCAGTGTTTAAAGTTATAACTTATTTGAAAAGTTTCGCCTGTAATTAGTGGGAAACCACAGGGAAACATAGTAAAAACGTTTCAGGGATCTGCAGTCGTAGGAAACTTTATATTAATACAGAGAGTCTAAAGGCTGTATCCAAACCGCAGGGTTCAACAATACAATGCATAGCTTATTGAACTACAACACAGCCCGAACACAATAACAGTTGTTAAAGTTTGGTGATATGTTTCATTCACATAGTAGTGTGGTCCTAAACACGAGCTAAGACAAACATCTCTCGAGAAAACCCAATAACATGTAGTCCTCTAAAACGAAATACTCAGAGTGATTCTTGTTTGAGTTAACGCTTGACCTATAACGGTATTATACATAGCCTTGAAATGACTTAGACCAATTTATTGGCGATGCTGTATCCGGTTAAATTAAGCCACAATGCGTCTCTATTGAGCGTTTTAACTACAATTGTACACACCCAAAAATCTCGATTGTACTACGCACATCACGTTGAACGTCTAAAAACATCACTGCATTTTTAAAAATCATTTGGTAAACATAGTCCGCAATCTGAAGAGATTAAACACTTTGTATCTGATTTGGATTCAGAATTTTACGTAATGCACTCTTAAACTAAAGCTTCGTTTTCTCAACCCGTATCAAATTCGTTAGGCTTAAAGGGTAGAGAATAGTGTAAATTAGCTTCCGGCTGACAAAATTGTAAGATATATGTGCATATTCATACACCAATCAAGGCCGAACGGAACGAGAATCTCGCGAGGTTTTGCCGATTGCAATTCACTAGGCTAGTCATTCTTTTGTTTTTGAGTTATGGAAGTAGTATGAAGCAAAATTGAACCGTTGAATTGAGCAAAGTTTATCATTTCTGCCGTATCATCACCACGCTCAGCGGTGATAGGTATATTAATATGTACCAACTGCATGCATTTTGTTGACCGGAAGTATAGTTACCTACGCATGCGCACACTTTCGGCACACTTAGATAAACCTAGCGAATTTCCAACAACTTCAGAATTCACGCATTTCGGTTGGGAGTATATTATGATTTGAACCTTAAAAAAATGAAAACAGTCAAATCTGTTTTAACGGGAGATTATTTTCAGCTGAAACAAACAAAACAAAAACACAAACAAAACAAAACAAAAAAAAACAACAACCCCACAATGCATCACGTTATGGTGGAAGATATTGGAGTCCGAAGTTATGTAATCAGTACATTATTCGGTTTCAGAGTGCTGCTATAAACAAACCGAATTGTTGTGTTAACCAATTTACATCACACAGGGCAAACAAAATTAAACACTTATATAATGTACCGACTTAATTAATCAATAAATACGACTTGATTTTGAAAGAAGATAGTGGTAACCTTACCTGTAACAATCGCCTATGTCCAAATATGGTATTTGTATAGTAGTTACCTGTAACAATATTTATATCCATTATGAAATAAATAGTGTACTTAGTTAATGTATCCACTATCAATTTTCAAAGCGATTTTAGTCATTCATTTGATATATTGCGTACTACAAAGAATTGTGAAAGTTTCCTGAATCTATACAGATAAATTTACTGTATTACACGCTACACACAATTTAGGGCAGTATAAATATCTCGATATTTGGTAATTTCCATTCCATTTAGTGTCAAACCACATTCCCTTGCGAATGTGGCCAAATTAGTTTGATCAAATTGACGTCGCTGTACATGAAGATTAATGTCCATGTTTCCATTTACTATATTACTTTCTTAGACGTTACTTCAAGTGTGATGAGATATTACGATTTTAGGCAAGTGTAAATAATAGTACAATTTATGATACAATCAGTTAATTCATTGAAATT